>VZRS01002728.1:0-11492 GCA_013398055.1 Ifrita kowaldi | reverse complement strand
TGGCGTGGGGGGCTCCTTGAGGAGTGACAGCTCGGGGGTCTCCGAGAGAGCTGGTTCTGGAGGATTGAGGGGTCTCCCAGGGGAGGTGGGACTGGGGGAACCCCCAGGGGTGCTAGTTCTGGCAGTCAGGGGGGTCCCTCTGGATCCTGGGAATGGGGGGACCCTGAGGGATGACAGCTCAGGAGGACAGGGGGGCTCCCCAGGGGTCCTGGTGCAGACCGGGGCGGGGGTCNGCAGACCGGGGCGGGGGTCCCACAGAGGAGGTGGGACTGGGGGCCTAGAGGGCCCTCAGGGTCCTGAGGATGGGGGCATGGGGAGGGAGGTGTGACCCTGAGGGGTGACAGTTCAGGAGGATGGGGGCATGCCCCAGGGATGCCAGTTCTTAGGGATGAAGGGATCTCCCAGGGATGGTGGTCCTGGGAGAGGTGGAACTGGAGAACCCCCAAAGGTGCTGGTCCTGGGGGTTCCCTTGGGGTGCCTGTTCAGGGGGTTTCCCTTTGGTCCTTGGAAAGGTGGGGACAGGGGAACGAGGGGGTGGCAGCCAGGCTCCGGCAGATCTCTGCGGAATTGGGGCTACTGGGGGGTCCTGAGCGGGCCCCCATTCCCTGAGCACCCTTGGGCCAGGGCCGTGGCCAAGCCCCTAACCCCTGAATGCCCCGCAGGTGTCGGGCAGCCTCCGGCAGAAGGCGGTGCCGGGCACGGCCCCGGCGGAGCTGCAGGAGCTGCGGAGCCGCACGGAGCGCGCCGAGCGGCGGCTCCTGGCCTGCGAGAACCTGGTCGGGGAGCTGGGCAGCGGCCTGGCCGCCCTGGGCACCCTCCTGCAGGGCTACGGGCAGCTCCAGCAGCGCCTGCTCAACCTGGAGAACCTCCTCAAGAACAGGAACTTCTGGATCCTGCGCCTGCCCCCCGGCTCCCGGGGGGAGATCCCCAAGGTAGCGGCGGCCGCTTCCCAGGGACCCTGTGGGACTGCGGAAGGGTTGGGGGCCGAGCTCCTGCGGGTCCCCATAGTGGGGCTGGACGTGTCCCGAGCCACGCGTGGTTCCAGGGGAATTCCCTGTGATTCCAGGTGCCGCTCACCTTCGATGATATCTCGGTGTATTTCAACGAGCTGGAGTGGGAGAGGCTGGAGCGCTGGCAGAAGGATCTGTACCGGGCTGTGATGAGGGGCAACTACGAGACCTTGGTGTCCCTGGGTAAGGCTTGGGGGGCTGTAGCTCATGGAATCATGGAATAGCCTGGGCTTGGAAGGTTGTGAGGGTGGTGAGGCCCTGGCACAGGTTGTCCACATCCCTGGAAGTGTCCAAGGCCAGGCTGGACAGGGCTTGGAGCAACCAGGGATAGTGGAAGGTGTCCCTGACTTCCACTAGAGGGAAATATTCCAGCCAAAGCTTTTCCCTCGGTTGGGATTTTAGTTCATGTTGTGCTGGTTAGGATCCTCTCTCTACCTCGGCTGTGTTTGTGGATCCTGCCTCGGGGACAAGGAGGTGTTTGGAGTAGGGATGAAGTGTTTGTGTCTCTGCCGGGGCTGGGAGAGGGCACAAGGGTCACTCTTGGAATGTGCCACGGTAAAGGCACAGCCAAATCCTAACAACCCCCATTCTCTGCCCCATGACCAGACTACGCCGTGTCCAAGCCCGACATCCTGTCCTGGATCGAGAGGGATGAAGAGCTCAGTGACAAAGAGGGTCGGGAGTCCCCATGGACACAGGCTGGGAATGGTCAGGAGCCCCCCCCAGCACCAGAAGATATGGATGAGGCAGATGAGGCTTCAGGAGATGAAACCCCCATGGAAGCTGCCCCAGGTGGGTGCCAGGAGGAGGTGGCTGTTCCTGGAGATCTCCCCTATGTTGGGAAGGAAGTGCTCACTCCATGGACTAAAGCACCCCGGAGCGCCGTGAGTCTTCATTCCAAGAGGAATGGTTGTGCTTGGTCGGATGAATCCCATGGAGAAAAGCAGGCAAAGCCTGCAGGAGGGTCTGGAGTGGTGGGAAAGGCCTCCTGTAAGACTCCAGAGACATTCCTGCCTGCTGTGCAGGGACAGGAAACATGCCGGGAAGTGAGGAACTGGGAGCTGAGGTGGGAGGGGGAGGCTGGAGCTGCTCTGCTTGTCTTGCGGGAACAGAGGAGTCTGGGGAGCCTTGGGGCCTGGATTTTGAGTGGGAGGGCTGGGCAGGAAGGTGGGAGGAGCTGGAAAGGGACAGACAGACCAGACAGACCTAGGAGCAGTAGAGATGTGGGAAGAGCCGTGGTCGAGGGCTCTGTCCTGCAGGATTGAGGAGTCGGGAGGGTTAAAGGCACCCCAGGAGAAGCTGGGCAGGTGCTGCCCTGTGGGAAATCTCAACTGGAGCCCCGGTGGCAGTTTGGGGGTTGGACTGGAGGAGAGGAAAAGGGACAAAGAGGAACATCTCCTTTGGGATTCATGTTCTGTTACCTGGAGCTTCTCTCCTGTGTGGATCCTGCCACGGGGCCAAGGAAGCGGCTCTGCCATTGGGGTTGGAGCGGGGATGAGGTGTTTGTGTCTCTGCCAGGGCTGGGAGAAGGAACAAGGGTCACTTTGGGAATCTGGCAGGATAAAGGTGCAGCCAAATCCTAATAAAGTCCCTGTTCTCTGCCCCAGGAGCAGACAGTGCCATGTCCAAGCCCAACAGCCGGTCCTGCATCGAGAGGGATGAAGAACCCAGGGACAAAAAGGGTCCGGAGCCCTCATGGACACGGAATGGGGACAGCCAGAAAATCCCACAGATACAGGCTGGGGACAACCAGGAACCCCCATGGACACGGAGTGGGAACAGCCAGAAAACCCCACAGATACAAACTGAGGACAGCAAGAACCCCCCACAGACACAGACTGGGGACAGCCAGGAACCCCCATGGACACGGAGTGGGAACAGCCAGAAAACCCCACAGATACAAACTGAGGACAGCCAGAAAACCCCACAGATACAGGCTGGGGACAGCCAGGAACCCCCATGGACACGGAGTGGGAACAGCCAGAAAACCCCACAGATACAGACTGAGGACAGCCCAAAGTCCCCATGGACACGGAGTGGGAACAGCCAGAAAACCCCACAAACACAGACTGGGGACAGCCCAAAGTCCCCAAGGACACGGAGTGGGAACAGCCCAAAGTCCCCAAGGACACGGAATGGGGAGAGCCCAAAGTCCCCAAGGACACGGAGTGGGAACAGCCCAAAGTCCCCACGGACACGGAGTGGGAACAGCCCGAAGTTCCCACAGACACACTCTGGGGCCAGCCTGACACCCCCTCAGACACAGACTGGGGACAGTCAGAACCCCCCCCAGACAGGAGTCCCCAACAATCAGAAGCCCCCACAGACACCAGAAGAGATGGAGCAGCAGGAAGAGGCTTCGGGAGAGGATCCCATGCCCATGGAAGCTGGCCCAGGTGAGTTCCAGGGGTGCCAGGGAGGATGTGCTTCCCCTTCCCCAGCTCGCCGGGGCTCTGGCGGTGCCCAGGGCAGAGGGCGTGGGGCTTGGAGAGGCATTGCCAGGGAGGAGCGGGAGCCTTGGATGCTGTCACGGAGCCATGGAAGGGGGTCAGGGGCTTGGACACAGGAATGCAGCCTGTGGAGATGGTGGGGTGAGGCTGCTCCGTGAGGCGATGACACGTGGCACCTTGGTGTCCTTCCTCCCAGCCCTCCCTCTGCTTTTGGTCCATGTGTGGCTTCACTCCAGTTCCTCTTGACACCTTTCCATAGAATTGCTGGGGTTGGAAAAGCCCTCTGAGGTCCCATGTCCCCAGCTGCCACATCCACACAGCTTTCAAATCCCTGCAGGAACAGGGACTCCACCACTGCCTGTGCCAGGGCTGGACAACCCTTTCCAGGAGGAATTTTCCTGATAACTGATCCACATCCTGGCTCTTGAGCCGCAGCTTTCTCTGGCTCTTCCCCACACTCCCAGCAATCCCTGGTTCTTAATGCCGGAGCAGGGACCTGGGAGCTCTCCATGGGTCTTTCAAATCCCTGTTCCCTGCAAACAGAATTTCCCATCCTGGTGATGAATGTGATGTCCCTGGGGAACCATCAGCCGGAGACAGGGACAGAGGAGGACCCGGAGATGGAGGAGGACCCGGCAGAGCCTGACACTGGTGAGTCACCCTGTGCCAGGGACACGGGGCCTGGCGGGTGGGAAGCAGCTTCCAGAGCTGATGGGCTTGAAATAGGGAGGGAAAAGGAAGTCTCATGGGTTCCTTTTATTTTTTCCTGCAACATCTTGTGGGTTAAGAGGTGGTTCCCTTGTGCCACAGGTCCTGATGGCACCATGGAGGGCTCAGCCTGGAAGATGGGCTCTCCATCCCTGCCCTGGGCATTCCACCACTGCCGTGGGCAGCTGTGCCAGGTTCAGACAACCCTTTTGGAGAAGGAATGTTCCCAATATCCAATCTGACCCTCCCCTGGCACAGCCTGAGCCGTTCCCTCTCCTCCTGTCCCTGTTCCCTGGGAGCAGAGCCCAACCACCCCCGGCTGCCCCCTCCTGTCAGGGAGTTGTGCAGAGCCACAGGGTCCCCCCTGAGCCTCCTTTGCTCCAGGCTGAGCCCCTTTCCCAGCTCCCTCAGCCGCTCCTGGGGCTCCAGCCCCTTCCCAGCTCCATTCCCTGTCCTGGACACGCTCCAGCCCTTCAGTGTCTTTCTTGTCGTGAGAAGCCTCCAGGACTGGAGGTGCCCCAGCAATGCCAGCACAGGGAGGGGCCCTGGTCCTGTGTCACACCAGTGCTGGCACAAACACAGTGTTGCTCTGTTCCAGAGGAAACCTCATCCATGGAAGATGAAACGCCGTGCGAAGGGGCTTCTTCCGAGGACATCAAGGTGAAGGAAGAGGAGCCTGAGCTGCTGGCAGAGGAATCCACACCCTCTCCTGGCTCAGAGATCCAAAAGTACCCCAAAAACGAGCTGGTGAAAGCCAAGAGCAAGAAGAAGCCGAACCGGTGCGAGGCCAGCAACCTCCTGATGGGCAACTGCCGGCGCGGGTATGTGCGGGAATGGTCCCATCCCTGCACGGAGTGCGGGAAGCGCTTCCGCCTCAAGATCAACCTCATCATCCACCAGCGCAGCCACGCCAAGGAGGGGCCCTACGAGTGCCCCGTGTGTGAGATCGGCTTCAGCAACAAACGGCACCTGGACCTCCACCGTGGCATCCACATCAAGGACAGAGCCTTCGGGGCCAAGGTCTGGGGCAACGTCCACCCCGAGCTGCGCATCCGCCCGCGCAGGGACCTGTGCGGCGGCGCCCGCAGGCTGGGCAGCGGCGGCCACGCCGGGGGGGCCTGGCTGGGCCAGCCCAAGGAGGAGCCGGACAGAGAGGGCCTGTCCGGCTCCGGGATCGCGCGGCCACCGAATTCCAGGCTGAAGTGCCCCCACTGCAAGAAGTTCCTGTCCTGCTCCATGTCGCTGCAGCGGCACCTCCAGACCCACACGCGGGACCGGCCCTACTGCTGCAGCTCCTGCAACAAGTGCTTCACCCGCCGCAATCACCTCCTGCGCCACGAGAAGATCCACGAGCGGGCTCTGGCCGCGCTCCAGCGGGAGGTGAACGCCCAGCCCCCCACTGCTGCTGCTATCCCGGCATCCCCGCAGCACAGGGCTCCCGAGACCGAGGCCGAGAGGAACCTTTCCCAAGGGAGCGGGAGCCCTGAGGCTGCAAAAGCGAGCCTGCCCAACGTGCTCCTGCTGGGAGCGACACCACTGGGGCTCCCGGGAAAAGGCTCCCCGCTCCCTGACTGCATCGGGAAAGCCGTGCAGCCCGTGGTCCAGCTGGGATCGAGGGCAGTGGCTTCAGAGATGATGGACAAATGACCACGGGACAGATCTGAACTGTGCGTGTCCCTGGAGAGAAGCTGTGAGTTTGTTGGGTTTGCACTGGTGGGACACCGGGATTGGGAATCTGCTACGTTTTAGGAGCTTCCTGGGTGGTAGAAAGAATGGGAAGCTTGGAGACCATGACAGAGAGCAAACTGCGGAAGCCTCCAGTGATCCAAAATGCTTCACCATTCCACTGACTTGTTTCTGTTGGCTGATGCTTGGAATTTTCTCAAGCTGACATTCCTGGGAGATGACCAGGTGAATCCTGGTCAAACAGGAGCAGAGCTTTCGCATTCCTTGGTGTTAGAACTGACCCCTTGTGTTCGGGAACACGACTGAAGAGGACAGGCAGAAGGGAATGGAGCTGGCAGCATTCCCAAGCAGCCCTTTGCTCCATGGACCAAGCTTCGTGACCAAGACACCGGATGAAGAGAGCGTGACATCTCTGAGACCCCACTGCATCCTGGCCACGCTTGTCACCCCCCACCCTGGGGAGGAGATCAGCCAACACCCCCTCCAGCAGGTTGGGAACGCTGGAGCTTTGCACTGGAAGATCCGGAGAACCAACCAAACTCCAATATTCTGTGCTGGCATATCCTGTGGTCCCGGCAGGTCCGTCATGGAGGCCACAGGCACCCTCGGGACCATCCTGCGTGGGTGCAGAGTCATTTTAGGAATACTTGACGGGTCAGCCAGCCCCATGCTGCAGCAGCACCTCTGATCCTTGTGGATCCGCCTGCACGGAGCAGCCCCTCGGCTCTGGAGGAAACTCCCACTCTCCCAACCGCAGCTCGTCCCCTCTTGCCCAAAATCCCACCATAATGAATCCTACAGGAAAACAGTTCTGCAGCTACCTCAGTCAGGGAGAGGGGGATCTGCCCGGAGGCAGCCAGTGGAAGCCAGGCCTGGCGCTGCTCCGGTGTCCCCCGGAGCCACCGGAGCAGTGTCCGTGGCCAGGGCCCCACGTGCATCCCACGCGCTGGCTGTGCACAGGGAGCACATCCCGCCTGGAGCCATTGCCACGCGGACCCCATGGAGCAGCTGTTGGGACTCCTGAATTTAGTTTTCCAGGTTTTTTTGTTTTCTTTGACTTGTTTGATGTAATTATTTGATATCCTGCCTCTCTGGCCCTCTCCAAGCAGTGAGCACTGGGAACTGGCAGGCTTTTCCCATCTTTCATTTCGAGTCACTCCCGAGGTGTGATGGTGCTGCTGTGGGAAGCTTTGGGACCTGTGCCACCTCCTGCTCCATGGGACAGACAGCAGCATCCGAGCTGCTCCACAGGGATACACATGACATCCCACTGTTCCCCTGGGCCGGTGTCTCACAATTCCTGCTCCCGGGATTGCAGTGTGGAGCATTCCCAGACTGCAGCAGGAGCTGGGAGGGGTGACAGTGGCAGATGGGTCACTCTGTGTCCCCAGCAGGACACAGGGGTGGTTGATGCCTTATGGTCCCGTGGTGACCATGGATCTGGCAGTGAGCCAGTGGCTGGTTATCCCAGTTATCCCTGCCCAGGCAGAGATCCCGGTGCTCCCCAGCTGATCCCAGGGGCATGGCTGAGCTGGTGTGCTGGTGTTGCTGGTGGGTGAATCCCCCCAGGCCAGCAGAAGGGCCTCAACCAGGCATTTCTAAATCTGCTGTGACCGGGACCAGCGTTTCCTACAACATTCCCGATCCCTTTCTCAGGCTGTGGAATCAATAAAGTATTTGTCTCTATGTCTGGCTGCTTTGGGGGCTGCGCTGGCTCCTGTGGGCACAGAACTGGGATCGGCCAGGACAGCAATCAGCCAGGACAGCTCTCACCGGGAGGGTTTTGGGAGTCACTGCCAGCAGCTCCCGAGCCTCCCAGCCACTGGGAGAGTTGTGGAACCCCAGCCAGGAAGGACGAGCAGCCAAGGGGAGCAGGGAAGGGCCGGGGATGGAGTGGCCCTGGCCACCATGGGTGGGACGTGTCCCTCAGCACTGCCAGAGAGTCTCGTGGAGCCCAGATCCTACAGCTGTGGGGGATTCCTGTGGGACTGCTCCACATTCCTGTCACACATTCCCAGCAGGAGTGCATTCTGCACTCCTCCCCTGATGGCCCCATCCCTATTGAGCCAGGGATGTCACCCCCCAGGCTGCCCCTCACCCACCCTGGAGTACAACAGGAGACCACGGCAGCTCAGTCTTTTATCTGATTCTCTTCCCGGCTGGTCCTGCCACCCAGCCCCCACAGCCTTCTCAGGGCCGCCAACTGCCCCCAGGCCACCCACCACTCCCAGGCCACCTCCCTGCACAGCGGTGGTGTTCAAACAATGCAAGTTCCACCGTTCCATGGGATACAACACAGCCGCTTCTCTGTTGAATCCACAGGGCAGCGGCACCGCCCGGCTCGGCTCCGGCCACTGACCCTCCTCTGCTGCCTCGTGGCCAGTCCCATCCACCCTGGGCCCTTCCCTGCCGGAGCAGCACAGCAGCCTCCTTCCTCCTCCTCCTGCTCCTCATCCTGAGACCCAGGTGGTGCCACAAGTCCCATAGCATCGCGGACAAACTCCCAGTGGTGCCGCAAGTCCCAGCTGCCGGGCTTGTCCCACCGCTGAAGAACCACTGTCCCTTCCCTTCTCCAGCCCTCTGGCTACCGATTACCCTGGCTCAGAGCCTCACAGGGTTCCAGCTCTGGCTCATGTCCTGGCAAGTTGCCGGCTGGAGAGGTGGCCACAGCATGCACCTTCTGGTGGTGGTTCAGCGACTGCCGGTGCCGGAAGCTCTTGGTGCAGCCGTGGCACTGGAAGGGCCGCTGCTGGGTGTGCCGGCGCTGGTGCTCCTCCAGCGATGCTTTCTGGGGAAAGCTCTCGGCGCACTCGATGCAGCGGTAGAGCCGCTCCCCGGCGGCGCTGGCCCGCGCCTGCCGGCCCGGCCAGGCACTGCGGAGCTGCGGCCCGTGGATGCGCTGGTGCTTCTGCAGGTGGTGCTTCTGCACGAAGCCCTTGCCGCAGGCGGGGCAGCGGTACGGCCGCTCCCCGGTGTGGATCCGGTAGTGCTTGTTGAGGTTGGACTTCTCGTTGAAGCTCTTCCCGCAGGTGGGGCACTGGAAGGGCCGCTCGCCCGTGTGCAGGCGCTGGTGCCGCAGCAGCGCGGCGTGGTGGGCCAGGCTCTTCCCGCAGGACGTGCAGATGAAGGAGCCGTTGCTCTTCCTCGCCCGGCTCTGCTGCCGCGCCAGGAGGTTCCGCGTCAGCCGGACGCTCTTCCAGCCCGACGGCAGCGCCCGGGGATCGTCCTGGGGGCTCTGCTGCTCCCAGCCGGGCTGCGACGAGGCAACCTCGGCCGCGGGGTCTTCTCCCAGCGGCATTCCCTGGGCAAGGGCAAATGGCTGCTCTGTGCCCACGCCCAGTGCATGCTCCGTGGGGAAGGGCAGCCCCGGGGCAGGGTGAGCCTCCACCGGCACCACCACCGGCTTGAATTCCCCCAGGCAGAACTCCCCCAAGCCCGCTCCGGCCGCCTTCGGCCCGGCCACACCGTGGCTCTCCCAAGAAACTGGCTGCTCCTGGCTGAGGGGAACCTCCTCGTCCAGCCTCACCGCGGGCGCCATCGGCAGTGCCAGGAGCTCAGCTCCGTCCTCCTGCGGCTGCTGCTCTTCCATCTTGATCACAATCGTCTCACCTGTGGAGAGACAGCAGTTCATTCCCGGGAAGGGAAGTCCTCCCAAGCCTTCCAGCATCAGAGTGGGAGCAGGAGCAGAGGTGAGAGGAACTGGCAAAGAATGAAAGGGAGCAGGAAGGATTTCCCAGGAGGAGATGAGGTGAAGGGGGGTTGTCTGGGCAGCTTGTTGGACCTCAGGGACGTCATGGAATCATGGAATTACTCAGGTTTGGAAAGCCCTCCAAGATGAAGTCCAGTCATCAACCAAGCACTGCCAAGGCCACCACCGCCCCATGTCCCCAAGTGCCACATCCACATGGCTTTTAAATCCCTCCAGGAATGGGGATTCCGCCCCTGCCCTGGGCATGCCGGACTCAGAGGACACTATGTACATACAGTACAATCCTCACAAAAAAAACGAACCAGAGGAAATGTGAAGGCAAAGCTAAACTGCAGAGTCCTCCATCCTGGGAAGACCCCATCAGGAATGGCAGAGTTTAAGTGGGTGAATCCAGGGAAAAGGATCAAAGCAAAACCTCCCTGCAGCAGGAGGGAGCATCCACCCACAGGTACCCAGCCCCAGAGCCACCCTCACTGAGCCTTGCCCCAGGTTTTCCCATTTTCCATCCTTCTGAACCCTGCCCAGTCCAGGTGGGTTGTCAGTGCCCATCCTCAGCTCCCCTCGCTGTCACTCACTGTCACCAAGCTGTCCTGGTACCGCTCCCTTTTCTGGCAGTCTGGGGGTCCCTGGATCCTCCCTGTCCTCGGCTGGTGGCAGCAGTGCAGGTTTGGAACCAGCATCCTCAGGTCCTGGGAAGAAGGGAGCAATGGGATAAACTGCTGACAGTGGGGACCAGCCAAAGGGGAGTCCTGGAATTCCAGGACATCCGATCACACAGGCCACTGGCAGCCAAACCAGGCACGTGATTTTTGCTTATCACAGGAAGTGCCTGTTGGACACTCAAGTTCTAAAATTTCAGCCCAAAGTTAATGACTGCTAAAATGCAGGACTTTCTGCAGCAAATCCCTGAAGGGTGATCCATGCACAGCCCATATCCCAGGAAAAATCGGTGCAGGAACACCGGCTGCAGGACGTGTCACCTGGAATCCCCCCACATTCCACGTGGGGAGGGCTCGGAAGCTGGGTCAGCCCAGGGATGACGATGCTTCTGACATGGTCTGAGTGATCCTCACCGAGAGGGACCATGGCCTCATAATTCCCCTTCCTGGCAATCCCACGGAGCTCCTGGCTGTCCACACTCCCCAACTCCTGCTCCAGCAGAGCGCCTGCCTCACCCTCGCCTGCTGCCGGCACCTGGAAGTAAAGGAGGCTCTGCGTGGAGGTCCCCACTGAGCCCCTCCCTGAGCCCCAGGAGATCCCTGGGAGTCTGAAGCTCCTATGGACAGAGCCATGTCACGGGGGACGTTCCCAGACATCCCAGGGAGGCTCAGCTGTTCCTCCCCAGACCAGGGGCAGATTCCATGATCCATCCCACCAGCCAGGTGAGCAGTGACCCCTCAAGTGGGAGTGGGACAGGTGGCACCACCCCACATCACCCCAGTAGGGCCCAGTATGGCTGAAACACTCGGGGTGGGTGTTCTGTTCCCCCTCTTCCCTGGGGACAGGGACAAGCACCAGAGGAACTGTGTCCATCTGGCTCCGTGCAGCTCCCAAGAGCCAACAGCACATCCCATTGGCCGGCCCCTTTCCCATTGCTTTGGGCACATCTCTGTCACCTACGGCTTGTCCTGCCACCCTGGGCACATCCCTGTGAGATGGGACACATCCCTGTCCATCTTTGGCACATTCCCATTAGCTGGGGCTTGCCTCCGTTTGTCACCGCTGACATGTCCCTTTTATCTGGGGCTTGTCCCCATCAGCTGGGGCTTGGCTCCATTACCCGCACCCCATCCCTGTCACTGTGGGCACATCCCTGTTCCCTGGGACTCATCCTCATCCCTGTTCCCCAGAGCTTGTCCCTGTCACCGCTGGCATGTCCCCATCCCCATTCATCAGAGCTTGTCCCTTTCACCGTGGGCTCAGCCCGAT
>VZRS01002713.1:435321-466811 GCA_013398055.1 Ifrita kowaldi | reverse complement strand
ATCCTGACACATGGCACCATGGCTGCCGTAGGACATATGCACCAGGCCTTATCCAAATGCAGGAATACCAGACCTCTCCCCTCAGGGTCAGAGCACTATTCCCAAATTTGGAGGTGCAAGCAGACAACCCTACTTAAGAAACCGATCGATTCCTCTTCCTGCATGGAAACATTTCACCCCGGGATTCCAGCTAAACATGGAAAGGACTGAACCATGGGATGGACATGGGCAATGGCTCAAAAGAACAGTACAGCCTAAGAAAGGATAAGTAAAGAAAGGGAAGAAACAGAGAAGGGTTTGAAGCAGCAATGCCAGCGAAATGGACACGTAAACAGCACACAAGGGGAAACTGTGGTCACCGTAAGCATTCCTTTATGTTAAAAACTGTATCTAACCATGTCTCTAACAGCTGCAGATGATGGCAACTCAAACATCAAGGTTTGTGGCTACCAGTGTGGGAGTGAAGGGAATATGGATGGGAAGTTGGGTCATATGGGAACTGAGAGCTTGTTGATTAGTGGCAGCATGACTGGAAGCCTGCAAATCCTGCTCAATCCCGGACCTGCAGGTTCTCAGCTGCTCAGGAAATCAAGTTCCCCTTATTTATGGCCCAAGGCTAGATCAATGCATTGGGGACCTTGGGGTAATTTTCAATTCAGTTCCTTCGGTCAACTCCAAGTCTCTTTTATAGCTGAGTCACTTGGTTTCAAAGTGTTGTTTCCAACTTCTTGCAGGGCAGTCTTCCTGTCCCACGTCCTCCCCAGTCCCACCCTATTTGCATGCGCACCCGCTGTCCCGTGGCTCAGCCTGCTCTTCCTCCATGCTGTCCCACTCCTTGCCGCTCTTCCCCCCTTTGTCTCTACCTCACTTCCTTCCATTTTGCCTCTCCATTGCCTTCATCCTTCCCAACTAACCCTTTACTGTCAAGCTCCAGACTTCCTTATGTTTTGACACGTTTCTTTTCCAAAATGGGAAGGGGTAAACCAAACTACTACTACACACTGTCTTCTGGTAAAAATCCTGTCACTTTATCTCCTCCCCTTTCTACCATCTTCCTTTTGTTTGTCTTGGCTGCCCTTTTGCCTACTCTTGAACTGCAAACTCTTTGAGGGCAGTGCCAGAATCTGGTCTGGATTCTATAAAGCACCTAATATGCTAAATATCATAAAAGGTTCGGTTTATTTTCTTTTTTCTCTTTTGATTTTCAATAAACTCAGCGAACATCCAAGTAAGCAGGAGTTTAAGTAGACAGACATATGTGTCTTGTCAACAGGAAGTTTCTCTTGCATAACTCCTCTGGCAGTTCTGGAAAGCTAAATGCGGGTGCGTTTTTCCTCACTGAAAATTAACAGTCAGGGGAAAAAAAGTGAACCCATAAAGAAAAACCATTTCTGAGAAAGGAGATTCCAGAAAGGCAGATGATTTTTAGCACGCAGAGCTCCCTTGTGAAACATCTGCTATGACGTAGTCCTGTTCTGGCTGCAGACCAAGCGTATCAATAGCTCCATAGAGTAATGGGATAAGAAATGGGAAAATTGCCATTGCTTGTTTAGCAGCTTGTTTTGCTGATAAATGTCTGTCACTTTTCAAATAGCTACAGTGCAATTGTTTTTTGGGGAAAATATTTCCTTGAGCAGGAGGTTTGCAGGCCATTAGCTACTTCCCATCTGTGCTGGTGTTTTAATACACCCCACATACACTTTGCTCCTTATTAGAAATTATTCCCAGCTTTTGATTACGGGCAGGCAGCCTGAAGTTTAGAAATCATGGATGCCATTAAAAAAATTTCTCTTGCCTTACTGAAAATTTAAGTCTCAAAATCATTAGAACCAGTACGTACTTGTTGAAAGAGCATCTACTTCTAAAGATCGCTCAGGGAAACAAAGTACTCTTTTTAGACATCTGTAGTTTTAAAATAATGAATGACTGTATAAAAGCAGGAGCTGACTAAAGTGGTGGCCACTGTGTGCTCGTTCCATGGCTAGAGGCAGAATGTCACTGAGCCAAGCAGTGCAATGTGCTGGAATTCATCTCATCCCTTTTCAAACAGTGCCATGAACATTTTTTAATTCCCCCTGATAGCTGCTAGGACAGACAAGAGACAGACCTCTGTTTAATATCACACACTTTGTCTAATAGTATCTGCTTTCACTTCACACACTTACACTAAACAAGAAATGACTTGCAGTAGATTTAGTTGTGCCAAAAAGAGATACAACCATACTGTAGCTGCATCAACTGAAATGCTAGATGTATACATCTCAGGGAGGGGGTGACACCCCAAAACTGTTCCTTATTAGCAAGTATCCTCCTTTCTTTCCCCTCCTCTCATCAGAGAAAAAAAAAAGGCAGAGAAAAAAGGTGAGATGTAAAAACGTGGGTACTGTTGCAGATTTGTGCCAGGGATGTACTCGCTTTGTCATCTGAATCCTTTGCATTTTTTTAATTCAAGAGAATCACAGGAAGTTTCTATCCTAACTAGCTTTTAGACTTCACAGAATAACGTTAAGGGAGAAAGAGAAAAGAGATTCAGGATTAGAAAGTGCCCACTGAAGTCTGAATATAGGAATGCAGCGAAATTTCCAAGTGAAGTCCTGCACAGTGGGAAACTTGCACCATAACTGTAATTTACCACTTGGGCTGACAAGGCAAAAGGACCAACATAGAGACAGTGACTACTTTTCAGAATTTATTGTAAAAAATTGTATTAAACAATAGGAAAAATGCCACTCCTTGTTCAAGCCACCACATATTTCTTTATGTGGAAACAATGGAAAAATTTGACAGAAATGTATTTACCCATTCCTATCCATGTATCAGATGATTCCAGCTACTCAGGACATGCTCATGGGAAAAGTATTGGCAGTATCACAGCATATGGAAGTGGAAATAAAAAACATGCAGTATTTTCAATTGCAGTTGGGAGGCCTATTTCCTGGAGTCTAGAGATCATGTTGTTTTATCTGTTTTCCTTTAGCATTATGTACATTATCAGACTTTCATAACTTCAGACACCAGCATAAAGCCCTGATTTTTTGCCAGCAGTGACATACCCTCCTCAAAGATAAATGTGGAAACCAGAATGCCTGCCTTACTTCTGTTTGCAATTTCCTTTCCACAGGAACACACACATGATATAGTTCCTGCTAACATATATTTAAAGCTTGGCTAGCCCTTTTTCACTTATACCAGTTCAACCCCACTGGAGGTCCTCAGGGCAGCACAAACAATGGAGAACAGACTTCCAGCACTGCAACACATTTGTTCTGGCCAAAAACTGCTTGTCCTAACACCAAATTACATACTTTGTATGACAACTTCTTTGCCTACAAACGGAAATATGCCAGATTCTGCATTAAACTGTATTACAAAAAATGTAAAACAATACATTCCACAATTATTTTTTGTGGATTTTCTAGCTCATCTCAAAACTGTGAAGTACCAGTGTTAGCTCAAACGGAGCTCAGTTTTAACAGAGACCCAAAATAATGGGTGCACAATAGTATTTACCTGGTGCAATTAGTTTCATTATCAATTGGCAAAAAGTTCACTTAGTTTCATACTTTAAAGCACTAATCAGAGAAAACCTGAATTACATGGCACTGTTGAGACCACCCCAGTTTAAAGTCAAGGGATGAACTTATGCACAGGTGCATTGTTATAGGTATGACAAGAGTATTGAACCCAAATACTCAGAAAATGGGTCAGCAGAAACCTATAGATAATGCTAAATAAGAGCACCTAACCTTTTTTTTCCACTGCTGTGCTTGATGAAAACTTGTAACAGTTTGAGGAGAGGTGACGCAAATGACAGTCACTGGAGTAGAGTGCAGTGGAAATTTTGGTCATTCTGAAAGAAGATACAATGGAGCAATACAGGAAATTCCATATCAAGAGGCCAAAGTCAAATATTTTTTCTTTTGCACATCATAAAAAGTATTTTTGGTTACAAATTACCACTGCAAACAGCCTTCTCGTAGATAAAACTAAAATGTCTCTACCTAAAAAGCTTTGAGAAGGGTCAAAACCCCACAAACCGTAACTAAAGAGCTTCCTCTAAGTCCTCTTCCCTTCTGAGTTGCAAGAGCCTCCTTATTTTAAGGAAGACCCTCTTCTTGGTCAATCAATTCTGTTTTGGTGGAGAACACATCAGCCAACATGTGCTTTGGGATTTCAGATCCCCGTACTTTTAACGTGTAGCAGGCATTCTCTACTTTGGCCAGACTCTGTTTCAAGGTATAGAGCTTCTTCGAGACTTCATAAGGTCCAGTGTTGCCAATGAAAGTAAACCCATCGTAAATCTGACGCAAGAACTGGCTCAGTTCAAAGGGCGTGTCTATGTCCCCGTTCCCAACGCTGCTGATGCACAGCCGCATCAGCTCTCCCGTCAGATCAGCCACTCCCAGCAGGTAATCCACGGGTGTTACCTTCAGGCTCCAGGTATGGGGCTGTTTATCATGGGAATTGGAGGTCTGGGGACAGAACAGAAGAAAGTCCAGAACAGAGAACTGTGACAAAGCTGTCCATAATGGTTCAAATACACACTAACTCATCTAACGTAACTGGAAATTTAAAACATTCTGGAAAATGAGGTATGATAAACATACCCTAACTCTACCATGTTTATTTGCAAACAGAATTATCACATCTCTGTAGCAACATTTATTTGCAGTTGTTTGGGTTTTTTTTTTTTCATCTGACAGATCTTGGCCTGATAGATTTTTTCCTAAATGGTCTGTCCAAAGCTAGCAAATCAATTAAAAATAGTCTGCATTATGAAAACAAGCCATATAATTTTGTAATAGTGTCTTGAATTTCAGAATATGTCCCCTACAAGAAGCCATAGTATTCTCAGACCTGTTTTATATCAACTGAGCTTATTAAAAGAGCAAACAAAAATCTTCATTAAGTAAATCCATTAACAAGTTACAAGTCTGCTCCTATATCCAAGTTTCCAATACTTTTTATTGCCATAATATTGGTAACATGGGAGACAATGCAGGTTTCTGTGATGCCATGATGGTTTTTTGCCTTTTCTTTTATATACCTTTTATATAACTTTAGTATAGCTTTTATGTATCCTCAGTGTTCTTAACATGCATACTTGTAATTCCTCAAGTCTGATAACTTAGCATAATCCTAATATTCTGTTAAACCAAGAAACCAAACATCCTAAAGGCCTCACAGGGAGGCCAAAAAGCCCTATGCTATCCTGAAAAACCAAGGTCCTCTCTAAAACACATCCTGTGAACTAAAATTAAGCTCATCCAGGAAAAAATTCCTCGAAATGAGAAAATATCAAGCTAATCATTCAAGCCTCTCACTGGGAAATCTTTAACAAATACTCTAATTTGCCAAGTCTATAAATTGTATTCGCGGTCTATTGTATGGGTGCATTTCGGTGCATTCCATCTTGGCGAAGTGGTGCACCATAAAGATCCTTATTAAATACTGATGTAAAAATCCTTTTTTCCCTTAACTGTGTCTGGCTCTTAATTTTTAAGAGCAGGAAAAAGCAACATCCATCTGTTCACCTGTTCCCATAATATGCTATCTACCCAAACTGACAGATCTGGTCAGAGGCATGCAAACTAGGGTTAACATCTTCATACTTCTTTAAAACAAGTGTGCCCCAATGGACTTGCCTCTGGTAAAAATAAATGAATTTAAGCTAAAAATCAGGCTTCTCTGCAAATATCTTACCAAGAGAATTGAAAAAGAATGAGAAGTGCTTTACAGCAGAAACTCTTCAGCAGAAGCAGACTCAGGAATTTCTGTAAAGTAGCATTACTGCAGACTGCACCTCGACTGCATGTGCACTTCTCTATAGATTGCTACCAAATCACTGTTGTCCCCTGCCAACAATCAAACTGCACACAGTTTACCATGGTTGGTGACAGTAGTTTGTCCCTATGAACCCTTTAGGGCAGGGTAGGAGTACAGGCAAGTCAAGAAACAGCAGATATGGTATTAGGGCTAAGGTATGATGGGACACCAGCTTGTCCTCTGAAAGGAATCAGCTCCAGGAGAGTTACAAATGACGAAGCTAAGACACATGCAGGGTGTTTTACACAAGGTGAATACAGTGCCTCCAGTGACTAGTTCAATACCAGCAGTAAGATTTCATTTGTGGAGTTCATCCTGCCTTGGTTTGTCTCCCCCAACTTCTCCAACATCACTATGTCCCAGCAGGTCTTCCAGACAGTCTCAGGCACTAAAAATCCCTCTGCTACATTTGTTACCTAGTATTTCACTGGCCTGGATCTTTCACCTTACCAGAAAGAGTTCAGTTTGCTCTGAATAAAAAGGATGTGAAATTTATAAACTTGTATCCCACGGATTTAGTTTACTACTTATCAGAATAAAAAGCATGTTTTCAACAAGTGAGTCAAAGCCCACATGTGTATCTAATCCCATTCCACTAACTGGCCTTATTTAATCCGATGCCAAAAATGTGACTAAGCCTTCTTGCTGCATTTCCATCCCAGAAAGATGTTTGTCAATTGAGAAAAGAAAAACTTTTACCATGTTTGTTGTTTCTTCTCTGTCTTCTGCTGTAAATATCAGTTGTTTGTTGATCTCTTCAACACTAATCAAAGATCGTGTTTTGATAAAATACTGAAACGAAACTGCCTCAACATATTCTTGAAGTCCTGCAAAAACAGCAGAATTAAGCTAATGCTTCAACTTTCCAGCAGTGATCCATGCTCACAATTATTTATTTTTTAAGAAATCTTTTAAGTGAGACTATTAGAAGGTTACCAGCAGAAAGTGAAAACTAACATAATCCAGCAATAACATTGAAACATAATCTAACAGCACATTTCTGAAGTATGAAAGTCTGACCGAGCACACAGACAAACATTCAAGTTTTACTCCAACTGTATTTTTCATGCAGAACCTTCTATGATTTCAATATAAAGCACCATGGTACTCTCAGAAACATACTGAACAGCAGCTCCCCACAGTGTTCCCAGGCACTCACGTCATAAGAGTGGGATTGAGTGCACCCTCAGCAAATTTGCAGATAACACCAAGCTGAGCAGTGCAGCTGACACACCTGAAGGATGGGATGCCTTCCAGAGGGATCTGGATAAGCTTGAGAAGTTGTGCCCATGAGAATCCTGTGCAGTTTAACAAGACCAAGTGCAAGGTGCTGCACCTGGGTCAGGAGATCCCCAGTATCAACACAGGCTGCGAAATGAACAGATTGAGAGCAGCCCTGCCCAGAAGGACTTGTACTAGATACTTATTTAAAACTGAACTTCCCACTTCTCCACTTTGTGGGAATCAGGCTCCTTAAAATATGCAGGGTTGGTGAAATTCATGTTCAAGACAAAGCCTCTGTTGTTACAAATCACACCAGACCAAATAAATAAATAAATAAATAATCAAACAAACAAACCAGACAGGACTGTGATGTCCAATAAGAGGACCAACAGGTGATCCTGCTTTGGCAGGAGGGTTGGACTAGGTCATCTCTAGAGGTCCCTCCCAACCCTAACTGTTCTGTGATTCTATGAATATAGGAGTAACTGCTCTGTCCAAAAGAACTTACACTCTAAAATCAAGGCGTGCAGGGGGACAAAAGGAGTCAGTGTGTTGGCAAGGGAATAAAAGACAGGATAACAAATGTAGCTTGTACCAGATTTGTATGCTATCTACAGCTAGCTACCTGCCACAATTACCTCTCACTACCTACTTAGCAGATTGTGATTTTATTATGCATTACAGCAAAGTTGAGATCTAAAAAAAAAGAGTTTGAACGTTCAGACAGAGATTTCACAGGTTGTCAGTTTTTCCTTACGTGTGGAGAGCAGATTTGGGGGAAGCATGTGAGAAAAGTTCATAAGGAGCAAGCTGAAGCTGGCACTGTTGGTGGAAAAAAAGGCAGAAACAAAGCTGGAACAAACAGCCACGGCAGTACTAAGCTAAAAAAAGTTGTAAAGACAAAGTCAATGCCTGTGTATATCTGACCCATGAACAGCGAAAGCCCAAAGAGGACATTAAAGGAACAGACACATGACAGAGATGGTTCTAGCAGAGCTATTCTGAGCCATTTTAAGGGGATGACTTCACTTCAAGAGAAGCAAACAGGTATCATGCTGCAAGAGGGCCAGGATTAGACAATAGTTTTGTCAGTGAGAAAAGGAGGATGTAACCAAGGGTACCAGAAGTAGAATCCTGTTTCCATCAGAATAATCTTAATACCTTCAACTGACTTGTACAGGGCCAGGGCCTCAGCCTATAGTAATATGCAGGAAGAAGCAAATTTAGATTCACCTGGATCAAAGAAATAGCCTTAATCACAAAGAAGAGAACACAGATTTGAGTAACAGACAAGGGTGGAAATACCTCGAAAAATTAGCATAACCCCAAGGGGTAGGAGGCTTTCCATATTACAATCACAAAAGCATGATCAGTGACCTGCATTTTTTTTCCTTCTAAATACCTGTTTGAGCAGAAGCAACTCAGAACTGCAATTCAGCCTGCACCCTTTATAGTACTCTACAGCAGCAGAGGGAAAAGCAGAATAAATATGCAGCAACCAAACTCACACTCAGCCCTGCTGTTCACAAACCAGAACATAAACAGGGAGCTGGCAAGGCCAATTAAACACCATAATTTAATCAACAGAATTCAGGTAAAGCATTCTGGGCACAAGCAATAGGAGAATACTAGATAAAAGCTACTCAGGATCTGTTAAGATAAATAACTTAAGAAGCTGCAGAGAGGTAGATTTCATCACTCACTCCTTCCCTGACTTACCTTCTGATGTAACAGGACCAGTAATTCATTACGAAATTTTGGCTTTTTCTGTGGATAAGCTGTAAGCTACCAGATACAGCAGCACCCAACATGACAACATCTGTGAGAATCTCTCTCTGCTATCTATGAAGAAGACTATCACACGTGAAGAATCAACTTGGCATTTTCCACAGCTCTCAGAGAGATCAAATCAGCCCTCAAACCTTCTGGTAAACAGTCTTCTCGATCAGTCAGATCTCCCACTTTCAACTCACTCCACTTTACTACTTCACACGTTTTGACCTTTTCCATTGTAAGTGTTTGGCTCCTCTGTTCTTTCATCTTTATGTACTTTTTTATGTGGGCATATTTATATGTATGTACACACATAGATCTTCGCTTCCTCCTGCCATCCCACCCTAGCTGACATGTTCCAGCCTTGTGCTCCTTCCTTTTGTTTAACAACACCATGAGAATGTTGCACACAGTCTGCCACTTACTGTCACCTTTTCACAATTAGGGAATCTATTTCCCACTATTTAGTAAGCCTTACAAAACTCATTTAAAGGTACCATTACAAATAGACTGATAACAAATCCTGTTCACAACTACTTTGCAAAAAACATTACTATTTTACTTTTTCCTTTATTTTTTTTTTTAGTAAGTCCTTCTTCTAGAAGTAGCTACAATATGACATTTCAATGACCCAAGACCTTGACACAGGGTATTTCCATGTGCAGGTAGAAGGATGTTTAAACACGTTATGTTTTAGCTTAATGGTAGGACATCCGCTATTTTCAGCAAATAATTCCCAAGGTGAAAAACCCTGTCCCATTTCACTACACCATCCAACAATACCTTTCCCCTTATGCTCTTGTTTTGGATTTATTCCAAAATTGGCTTATTTATGGATTGAGCTGCCAGTAATGGAATAGTTTGTAAGACTGCCTTTTATGGGTTTGGGGTTTTTTGTAGCACATGGACAAAAATCCCAATTAAAAACACTGTATTATTTTTACTAGCACCTCTTAAAATTCCAGATGTAAGGTAAAAAAGTAAATGCTTAAGTATTTCGATATTTTATTACAT
Organism: Ifrita kowaldi; assembly: GCA_013398055.1. Classification (NCBI taxonomy): domain Eukaryota; kingdom Metazoa; phylum Chordata; class Aves; order Passeriformes; family Cinclosomatidae; genus Ifrita; species Ifrita kowaldi. The sequence continues at coordinate 456,974 of VZRS01002713.1, read as the reverse complement.
TTATTCTATATAAATAGCTTATACTAGACAAGTGACAGTGACCCAGTATAGCAGCTTCCTTCTATGTTTTAAAAATTTATTTTCTACATAAGAACTAGAGAGCTACACCAAGATATCTTCTGAGCATGCATCTACAAATAAAGGACATTTTTCTGCCTGAAAGCTTGAGCACTTTTTTGCCAGCTGATATGCAAGACATTTTTCCTTAACTACATATGCAAGCTCTGAGAAAGAAGAAAAAGTAGTTTCCCTAAGAAACTTATCAAGAAATTAGGTTTCTTAAATAAAAAATGATTTTTAAAAAGTCATTGGACCACTCAATACAGAAGTCAAATGAATGCACAAGGCAGAGGAAAGGCTAGTTCTATTTAAAGAATGAGTAAATAATAGAAATTACTTAACTGCAGGAGTCATATTAGGGTAAACAGAATCTAATTCCACCTGAGATGTGCATGCATGCATGCATGCATGGAAGTTTCAAACCAGAATGACAGATCAAATAAGAGCTGAACGTTTCCTCCTAAAATTTTGTTTACTTCATTTCCTCCTTTAAATCTCGGTTCGACAGTTACAGAACAGGTTCAAATGGATTTCATGCTTCTTGGCTGGTAAGGTGAGCAATACCAGTGCCACCTGCCATCCTCCCAAATAAGCTGCTTCTCTCCCTATTTCTTCTCAAATACATTTCCTTTCTCATCCTTTGTCCTGTTTCTATCTTTTTGTTTAGGGAGAAGCCTGTGCTGATGGTTAGGACACAAGCAGACAGACACAAGTCTGTGCTCTCTCACCCAGCTCCTTCCCTAAGCCGTGCAGCAGGAATCACAGGCCAAGAGCAGCCACTGGAAAGATGGTAGGAAGATATACACAGCAAGTTTCTTCCAGGATCACTGTATGAAGGGTGGGGCACATTATTTACAGGGCGAGTCATGTGAAACTACCCACTTGCTGATTCATTACAAAACCAAAACAGCACAGACAAGGCTCTATCTTAGCCTCATGTTTAGGCTGGCAAGTTACATTGGCATTTTTAAAAAAACCAAAAAACCAAACACAGAAAAAAACTTCTTTCTCCTCCCCCCAAAACTAAAGAAAGCAACAACAAAAAAACCCCACCACCAAAACCTAGAAATCCCCACCATAACCCAGAAAAAAAGAGTCATATTCTTGTGGAAATCCCAAACAGAGAAATAATTCTGCAGAATATGGGGAGCATGGTAAACTTAAAGAACTCATTCCTAGAAGCATATGAACGAGTGAAGGGGAGAACGAGTGAAATAAGCAAACAATTAACCAGGTACATCATCAACTGAAACAAGTACACACAATAAATTTGGAAGTATTAATACAAAAACTAAATCCAGTGTCCTATTAAGATGAAATTGGTAATTCACACCCTAATCTATTCCTTTAAAGTTCTCTTCATACTTGACAATGATTCCTAAGATTCACAGGTCATTTTCTGGGCAGAAGGGGTAAAAACTTATGTAATTGAACTAAAGCTGAGGCTATGAAACAATCAAAACTGTTTTGTTGATTGTGAGCATAGAGTCAAAGGTTAATTTTGTAACATATGCTGAAAGAGGATGAAGCCAGCTCTCCTCACAGACAGGAATGTTCTGGACATCCCATTGAGAAAATGGCTTAAAAGAGTAATTCCAGTCAGAGATGGATTTTATAAAACAGTACTAACTAACAAATACAAATAAAAGTACGAGAACAAAAGTCTGTATGAGCTTACAAATTTGGACAAAAACATCTGTTTCTATTCACTGAGTAATAATTCAAAAGCTGAGTATGTTTACTATTATATCAATAATTAAATTCATGTAAATTTCTTCTATAAAGCCCTGAATGCTTTGTTCATTAGTCAATTGCTACTTGACACATCCACGACCACCAAAAAGTTCTGTTCTCTTCTGCATGTGTTGAAGTGATGTATTTCAGATACTGAAGTGTTAATATTGTTTCCACTTTGTTTAAAGTTGAATACACACCAAATTCAGGGAAAAGGTAATACCAAGATTAGTCAGTTTTCCCAAAAACCACAGAAAAAAATATAGGTTCCCTATCAGACAGGTGCCTGTGAGAGTTAAATTATTTCTCCAAACAGACACAGAAACCCTTCAAAGAACTGCAAAGAATATTTTCATCTCTCATTGCAGAGAACATGTTTATCAAGCCTTTTTTATATTGCTATTAAAAACACATGGACATAGGACAAATGATAGGCCTTTTTGCAGATTAATAATTGTGGGTGAGAAATTCACAAATTTTTATTTCCTTCTGCTTTGGGACCTGAGGGATGTACCATGGTTACTTTTGTAATCAAGGTTTTTGTTCTGAAGTCTGGGGTTTTATTCCAACTCACCAGTCCCAAACACAGTAATTCTGAAGAACACCCAATGGTCTACGTGAGTTCTTAAAGAAAACTATTCCTGTGCCTGATCTCTTTGACTACCCCCAACTGCCTTCTAACTAATACAGAGTTTTAAAAGTCATTCAGTCAGATGGCAAATTTTACACTACTGACAGCCTTGAGGGCAAGTGTTCAAGATACCAAAGAAAGGAAGCTCTGACTGAGCCAGGATGTTCACTGATCAAAGAAGAAAGAGCACCTAACACAACACAGCTTCTGCAGTTCAAAACACAGTGAAAGTTCTTAAGATGATGTTGCTTCCATGCAACAGACCCAACTCACAAGCACATCAGAAGAACCAACAGTGGCCATTTATCCTCATAAACACAGATCTCTGAGATGGCACAAAGGTACTTCACCACTCGCCAACCTCTATTTCTCACGTTGTGACTGCAAAACAAAAACTGAACCGCGATGCGCTATCCTGTTCGTTTTTTGGAATGGAGTTCCTCTATGACACATTCTCCTGTGTGATTTTAAATAAACAAACAAAAAAGCTTCATAGATTTTTTTAACTTCTCTTATGTTCCAGCTGCACTTGGTTCCTGCGAAGGCTGGAGAGATCTGGTCTGTGAATGACTAATGTCAATAGCTGCAGGGTTGAAAAAAATTCCTGAGCCAGAGCACAAGGTCTCCTCCATTTGCCAGCTATGAAACTGAATTAAAAGACAAAGAAAAAGTCACTAGTTTCAGGTTGTCACGTGAAAAACTGCAGTATTTGTCATAATAGTACAGCAGGGCTTTAGGACATTTAGGTCTTAAGTAAGAAGTAGGAAAGGACAATCTTTCATGCATCTTTAAAAGACTGTACATAGCTTCTCTTACAGACTGATGCTGCTCTGAACGGCTCCTGCTGAATTTACATCTCCTTCAGGGATGAGCTGATAATCAATTCTCACATAGTGCATGCCTAGTTTGTTCATGTCAGAATTTGCATTCATCTTCGCAGGTTTGTTTTAATTTTTTGTGTATGAACACACAAAACCTGCAGCAGAAAATACCAAGCAAGAGGCTTTGCAGTTGCTGGCTTTTCCTTTTCCCTAGAAGAACCTAGGAAAAAGGCATAAACCGAAAATAATGAAAGGGTAGTAAAATGCAACAAACTGAAGGTATCAAATTTCAAATAGGCAGCTTGCAGAATGAAAAAAAAACCAAACCAGTTTGACCAAGCGAGGATATGAGTTCAGAGAAACACAGAAAGTAACAAAACAGAAAGAAAGAAAATAACAAAATTGTATCTAATAACTATTATCTTATTCACTGCAAATTCCATTAATTTTCCAGTACAATCAGGAAACCTTGTTTCCATTTCTGGCATTTTACCCCTCACCTACAACAGCAAAGAGATTAATTCTTCAGTTACATCCTGTTCCTGTGTTACTGTGTTTTCTCACCATCTTGCATAAACCTGATTGCTTCCTTCACGGACAGCTTTCCTTTCAAGTTTTAGGTGTATTTAGGCCTTATCCTGGGTGAGACATTTACAATGCATGATACCTTCCTCCTGCAGTACAAAGCTTTTCCTTTCTATTACCAACCTACAATTTAAATATGCCATCTATTTTAACTACAGTTTTTAAGCTTTCTCAAGGAAAAAACAGGTGTCCTACTTATACTGTTCCTGATGTGCAGAACAGTACATTGATATTGTATCCTTGATATTATGTACCTTGATATTATTTCAGAAATACATGTGTATTTACAAAGGTAGAACAATTTGAGTATGTTATTTCCATACTTTGAGTTTAAAAGCTAAGGACAAAACAAAAACAAAAACAAAAACAAAAACAAAGAAAAAAAAACCAACCAAAAAAACCCCCAATCAGGTAAACACAGAAATCATTACTGGATAGTTCCTTTAGTTTGCATCCTGATTAAAATCCTTCATACAATACCCAACAACATATTATTACTTAAATCATCAATAATCTAAAGCTGGCCTGCTTGGACAGACCCCACCCATCTCCACAGCATTTCTTACAGCATCCTGTCTGGTGGTCCTATATACTCCAGTTTAAAAGTGGCATTCTAGTGCAACTGAAGTGCTTCCTTTACATCCACACAGACTTAACTGGCCTTGTCCAATCCAGCAATGCAGTTTGCTGCAATATCTTACAGGCTTAAAGTGACTCTAAATGGCATAAGGCAGGAGACAGAAACAAGCTCCATTAAATCAATCTCTCAGAACACAAATAGTGCCTGCACAAGATAAATGATGTGTTAGACTGCGTCAGTGCTGAACTTTTACACAGAATTTCCTGCATCAACATCAGCAGAAGCAGTCACAGAGCAATAGTTTTGACAAGGTGCTGACATTTTACAGCCTCATCATCTAATCCTATTGAGAGCAAGTGCAGACATGATAAACAGCTAATGAGCTTCCCTGTGCACACCACTCCACTCGCCACTGCTGCAAGCACAGGCACACAGCAAAGGTCAGCCAACAGTGCTCTACTTGCATCTACCATCATCACCCCACAGCACTCCACTTAAGAAGCTCCAGAAGAATTATGGGCTCCCGCTACGATATTTTGTCTTAAGAGGCAAAAAATGGAGTAAGTCTTCAAATGACTAGAGATTTCATTTAACAAAGTCATGTAAAGAAGGTACTCTATTTAATCCCACACAACACCAACCTATCAAGCAATCCTTAATTTTCTCTCTGCATTACACAAGTTTTGTATTTATGCAGAGTAGATTTAGAACATGCTTTGAGTAATTACATACATCCCAACATGGAATCATAGATTTTTTTAGGTTGGAAAATACTTTTAGGATCACTGAGTCCAACCACTAACCGAACACTGCCAAATCCACCACAAAACCATGTCTCTAAGAGCCACATCTACATGTCTTTTCAATACCTCCAGGGATGGTGACTCCACCACTCTCCTGGGCAGCCTGTTCCAATGCTTGACAACTCTTCCCATGATTAAATTTTTCCTAATATACCATCTAAACCTCCCCTAGAGTGACTTGAGGCCATTTCCTCATGTCCTATTGTTTGCTACATTGGAGAACAGACCACCCCACACCTGGCTACATCCTCCTTTCAGGTAGCTGTAAAGAGCAATGAGGTCCCTCCTGAGCATCCTTTTCTCCAGGCTAAACACCTCCAGCTCCCTCAGCCACTCCTCATCAGACTTGTGCTCCAAACCTTTCACTTGTTCCATTGCCCTTCTCTGGACATGGGTTCCAGCACCTCAATGTCTTTCTTGTAGTGATGGGTCCGAAACTGGATACAGAAGTTGAGGTGCAGCCAGTGCTGAATACAGGGGGACAATCCCTGCCCTGTTCCTGCTGGCCACATTATTGGTGATAGAGGCAGGATGCCACTGGACTTCTTGGCCACCTGGGCACAGCTGGCTCATGTTCAGCTGCTGTCAACCAGAAACCCCAGGTCCTTTTCCAGCAGGCAGTTTTCCAGTTACTCTTCCCCCAGCCTGTAGCACTGCATGGGGTTGTTACAGCCAAAGTGTAGGACCATACACATGTTGCAAAGCAGTTCTTTCTTGTCTTTAAGTCCTGCACAGAGCTTTTCTGTATACTGTTGATATTTCCCTCAGTAGTTGAGAGTTAAATATATATATATAAATGCTCAAACACATACATATACAAATAAAAAATCCTGAGAAATTTCTTCCTTCCTTTCATAAATCCATACAATCTTTTCCAGTCCTTTTCTTGCATAGTGTCTCTCAACAATTTTAAAGAAAGAGTACATATTTCCTCACAGGATATATAAGGTATACACTGCAAAGCGGGCCAAAGGAGCAGGAATTCTATATTACAAATAGTAAAGCTTTAAAAATATCAACAAAGCAGAACATTCTAACATAACAAATGAAGAGCTCTGCATTAAAAAAAGACTTCATTATTTCAGTATCTCTTTGTTTGCTTGTTTAATGATCCCCTGGGACAATCTGTACTGTTAAGAAACGTGTAGAAAACAGTCATCAGTTTTTGTTGTTGTTCAATTAGTGCTATACTCAGTGTTTGAGCTCATGCAAGTGTCCTTTGGGGAAACGTCCTGCGTGCCATTAGCACTATTCTTAATGAGGGAAAGCATGAAACTCCTTTAGTGCTCTGCCAGAATTGTTTTATCTTCAAGTCAAAAGAACAACTGCTTGGAGTAACCCCAAAAAAAGCATTTAACAATTACAAGTGGCAAACAATATTCCCAAGCATAATACTCATAGCATTCTTCTATTTATAGGCTAACAGTTATTATACTGAATAAAATATGTATTAGGCAGCTTTATTATGCAGACAATCATGATTCCCTAGTTAAGGCTGCTGCAATGGTTTCCATTATAAGCTCCATTTTGAACCCTTTTACTCCTTCTGTGAGAGGTAGGGTGGGGAACAGGAGGATGTTTCATGTTTGATTTCAAGACAAAGGAGAATATTTTTAGGAAGTTTGAGGTTAATTAGACATGCTGCTTTTGAGATATGGGACATAGGCGTTTCTTTATTCTTTTTGGAAGAAAAAAGCAGTTTAATGGCAATGTTTTTGTTCATAAAATACTTTTTAACTAGTTCTCCAGAATTTCTTTAAAATACAAAATCAGAGCTGAAAACTAGGTTAAAGGAAGGTCAAGACTTACAGCCCTAGGAAATACATAAAGACAAAAGATCTAGCACTTTTCTTAGCTACATTTATTTTCAAAAAGACATGCAAGCTTTTTCCACTGAAAAAAAAGCAAAGCAACAATTAAAGAACACTAGACCTAAAAACAAAACGAAAAGCAACATTCTTAACTCTTATCACTGCTCACCTCCCAATTACAGTTCTTCATAAACAGTGGCGGGCAGGTGGAATAAAGCATTCCCTCTCCCAGTTGATCTTCACCTAACTGTCCCCTCATTCTTCCTGTTTCTAGGTTTTCTGTCTGAGCTTCATAATTCTGACATCAAGCATCTTCACATTGCTGGCACCTCCTTGATCCCAGCTTCAGCACGATCAAGATCTAGAAGTCTTGAAGCCTGCATATTCCTTTTTTGCTATCCCAATGACTAACTGGAGAGCGAAGGATTTAATGAAGGTAAGAGTAAAGGTCTGGCTGAAAGTCAGCATTTTATACTTGCTATGCACACAAGCTCATTTACACAATGCCTAAAAGCATTCTCTGTCTTCCCAGTGACACACAGGTATATTCTAACACTCCCTTACAAAACATGCACCATGGGCACCAGCTGGCATCCAGAGGAGGGCAGTGAAGATGGTGAAAGGGTTGGAAGAAATGTGCTATAAGGAGCACGTCAGGATTTTGGGCTTGTCTAGTTTGGAGAGGACAAGGCTGAGGGGCAACTTCATTGCTCCCTACAGGCTCCTCAGGAGGGGATGTGGAGAAGATGGTGCTGATCTCCCATCCCACCCAGTGATAGGATGTGTGGGAATGGCTCTAAGCTGCATCAGGCAGGGGCATTTCTTCTGAAAAGGAGATGAAATACAGGAACTGGCTTCCTAGAGAGGTGGTTGATGCCCCAAGCCTGTCAGTGTTTAGAAGAGGCATTTGGACAATGCTCTTAACAACTTGCTTTGACTTTTGGTCAGCCCTGAGGTGGTCAGGCAGTGGCACCGGATGATTGTTGTAGAACCCTTCCTTTCGAATTTGCCTATTCTGTTCTTAAAGTTTTGGCAGCAGTGGAGGCATTGAGTCATCATACGCATGCAGCAGGTCTCTAACTTCCTCTACTAACTACTTCTACTTCTAACCTCCTCTAGAGTAACTCGTCCTGCTCTAAAATGGACAAATACATCTCAGTCATTTTAACAGGCTGAGATTTACAACACCAGAAAAAACTATTAAAAGTTCTGAATTGTTTCTGATAGAATACTTGTAATTGTTTTCTAAACAGCTTATTCAGGTCCATTCTGGTATTAACAAATACCTTTATGCACGTCAGAAATAAATTATGCAGGAAAATCAGCATAGCTGACGGTCTGTATTTACCAAATACACAAAGCAAAGCTGAATAATTTTTTTTTTTCATTAATTTCTTTATTTTTGGAGTGCTATGGCTAGCTTAAGTTTAGGTATCTTTCATGTAAAAAAGAAATCTCACTTGCTTTTTGAAAATATAGATTTTTCAAAGAAACAAAACCAGTAATTTTTTTTTATTCAGAGGAGAGAACCAGAAGGCAGAAAACTAGCGTACTTGTTTTATAAGAACATGGGTACACACAGAAGTTACTGTGCAGTAAGTTCCCACATGTCTGCTATGTAGGTGTACTTTCTTAGGTGTGAGAGGAATTAATCTAATTCCAGGCCAACTGCGGCTCAGTAGCACCAGAGGCAGGTAAGCCTCTTCGAATTTACTGCCACAACAAAACAGAGACAGTTCAGGTGAGGCAGCTGATGCAGAATAAGTGGCTACCCTGTAAGAATCCTGCTCACATGGCACGGCTGACAGCTTGCACCACACAGTCTCACAAAGATCCGTGAGTTAGCAGACCTCAAACACGGCTGTTCTTTACACAGCATTATATGACTCACATGGGACTACAAACTTCAGGGGTTATTCAGACAAACTTTACAGGTCACAATGACACTTTCAAAAACTTTTGTTCATAAAATTGAATGCAAGGATTCTCAGCTTTTATAAGCAGTACTTAAAATGAAAATCAAAATATTTTCAGCATGTCAAGATACTAATAATACACTTGGAGTAGTATTGTTCACAGTTTGAAATCATCTGTAGCGTCAGCATTTTGGATTATCTCTTTTAATTGTGTCACTACAATACTTGGCTATAAATAGCAGCAAGACACATACAGATTAAGTGGCTCTAAGAAAAACTACTTATATCTAATTTGAACAACCCAATGCATCACAGGTAAGAGGACTGGGGAATTAATCGGAGCCATTGAAGACTATCAGGGCAAGCTCCTTCTGGTTCCAAATTCCTAACTGAGACTCAAGACCTGTCTTACTCTTAACAAACTGAAGTCTGTGTAAGACATGAGTACAAGTCAACCTGAGTATTGCTTGTCTTGTAGACAAACATACATGTATGTACTACATACGTGTATTTGCTGCTGGTTTATCAAATCAATCTTACGGACATTTTTAAACAATTTAATAATTCAGGGCAAATCTTCAGCTCTCATCAGCTGAAGTAGTTGTGCCTAAACAAGGAAAGATAAACACAATTCCACATATGTTAAAAATGAGATTGATAAACACAAGACACTTTTATACCATGACTAAGATGTCAAAGAAGCAGTTGCATATTTTAGTCATGTGCTGCCATAACCAAGGCATACCAATTTTAGGTAATATTTAGATTGTCAGCAAAGATATATGGTTTGACAGCCAAGAGTCATGAATGAATTGGGATTTAATACCTCAAGAATGTTAGCAAAGACTGCTTTTTACAGAGAGGACCAGAAAAAGATGTGATTGAAACACACAAACTGGTTTAATGCTTGTAACAGAGAGGCAGAAGCACATTCTGAGCCTAGAAGAAAGAAAATGCTAATCTAAGGATTTAAATTCATTAACTTTATCAACTCAAAATCACTTTATCACTCAAAATGGATTATTTCACAAGACAGTTGCTCCCACTCTCCTCTTAGAAATTATAACCCTTCAGGAGGGGTAAATGAGTGTGCTACATATATTCCTCTCAGCCAGAGAAGACCACCCAGTACATTTGTTAGAACTACTCTCAACTTCAGTTTAGGTCAGGGTCCAAATTTTTCCAGTTGTAGACTCCTGTTTAAATCTTCCTTTAAACTGCAATGAATCTGTAGGACAACAGTTTCTCTAATACCAGAGCTAACTCTGCTAGTAACAAAGATTAATCTGAGCCCTTATTTACAACCACAGAGATGTAACAAATTCAGACCTGCAGCACAAAGAGGAAGTATTGCTACATAAAGAGAAACTAAACTTAGTTCAAAACTGCATACTTTTCCTATTTTAAAATTATTTACCTGGAGATATAGCTCTGTGGAACTGATACATGTCTTCTCCAATCAGTTCTTGTGCAACCTGCTTGATCTTCCGTCGGACAGCATCTAGCTTGACTTCAGATTCACTTAGTATTTCTTCCCCATTGGGAGCACTGCAATCATAAAACAGAAACTGAAAGAGCAGTTTCCAGAACATGAGCAAACAATTAAAAATCATTACACATTTTCTTTTACTAATCAATACATTTTTACTGGCTTCAAGAAAAAGCAAAACTGATACTAGAATGAGAAACAGTTTAACTTTCATAGATACCTATTGCAGATTCTGAAATTCTGTAGATTCTTACCAAGATAATAATCAAGCAGCCAGCATTCTGGCAGCATGATGTTTATTCCAGACTACAGTCATGATTATTGTTTAAGTAAGAAAAGGGAGAAACACATACGAAGGCTTCAAAAAATACTCCAGAAAACTAGCAGCATTTACAGAAGTCCTTCACCCTCTTAAAAAAAAAAAAAAATCCAGTATTGCAAAACACAATACATTATGTACTTCTACACGTGATTTTTTTTTAAGGAAGTAGTTATGGACTATGTTGTTCAGGAACAGCTGAAACATCTGATTCAAAACCACAACATATACTTGGCATTTAAAGTTTATCTAATTTCCTTTAAACTTTCTCCTCCCTTGAGCCCAAATAATCCATGGTATATTAGTTTACAGTCTCTTTAAGGAACTACTGATTGATTGGTCTCAAGAAAACATTCAAAAGCAAAACAGTAACATTTACTGAAATTAAAGCCACAATAATTGCGAAAAGCAAAGAAGGAAATACAAAATACAGCATGGAAAACTTCCACTCTCACAAAACCAGGAATGTCTCATAAAGCAGGAATCTAAATTCAGAGTAATGAGGAGTTTTTTGTTGTTGTTCTTTCCTCCACCAGTTCTCAGCTACCTAGCCCCTGCAGTAAGAGTAGTTATTTACAGTCAAGGCTGTAGAGGTTACTGGAATTATCACAATACCTCTTTGCAGAAGAAAACCACGTTAAAGAGCAGGCAACTTCATAATCTCCTTTATAACTGTAACTATAAGTAGTTACTACTTCAACATAAATATATTGATAGGTAATGAAATATAAATTAAAATAAGTGAAATTACAAAGAAAAGGAACAGGGAGAGCTGTTAAAACATGCAAGACCAGTGTTTGTCATGTACAGCAAACACTTTATACAACAGACTATGCAAAGCTTCAAATTTTCCTGGTGCTCTTCTAGTTTGTTTCTGGCTTCCAAAGATTGCTTGAAGGCTTGTGAGAACACAAAACATATAGAAGCTCAAAACTTCACACAAAAGCCTATCCAGCTGTAGTATTTACATAAACAGACCCCAGGCCACCTCCTATTTGCATTGATGACCTCGGGTGGGGGTGCAACAACCAAAACGGTGATGGAACTGCCCAGGCAAGTAACCTGAAGGAGGGGTGCGTACTCCTCTCTCCCAGCTTGCTGAAAGCTGGAAGGCTCTCATCTGCTGCTCACTCTACTGCTCTACACTGGTTTAATAAACCAATAAATCCAACCCAGAAACCTGAACCAGCATCTTTTAATTCTCTAACTGGAATGCACGTTCATTAGCTCGCATCCAGCCTAAAGGACGTTTATGGGAAGTTAATTAAATTCCTCTCAACAGAACATTGGAGCTGTTACTCAAAGACAACACTGCAAGGCAGACTGTAGGTTTCTATCAACATTTTCACACTCAACATGACTCACCTGGTGAACCTGTGGAGCAGAAATATCGTTCTTTTGCTTTCGATAGTTATATCCCGACTGAGCTTCACGAGCCGTTCGTATTTATCATGCCTGGTGTCCAGCTCCAGCTGGAATGCTGCGGAGTCAATCGTTACAGCAAAAGCTCAGTTTCACATCAACACAGCACAGGGGAAGAGCTAAAGCACCTGTGCTGCACCAACTCCTTACAGACCCCAGCCCCACCAGCCTTGTCCCTGAGCACCTTTCCCCAAGGCGGGCTGCCCCTGCGTGGGCCATGGCTGCAGAGGCCACCACTGCCTGTCACCTGCCAGAGCTGCAAAATTCATCATCAATACTACCTTTGTTTAAATAAGGCAGGCTGAAGTAGACATCAGCCCTGATGATGCCTTAAAGCAGCCTAAACAATTTTTAAGGTAAAATACTTGGTTTCACTAATAAAATATATTCCGCAACACTGCTGTTCTGGAAATGCGACTGAAAATTTCACCCAAATTCAGCAAGATAAATCAAAAAATAAAACCCTACAATCATTTGTTAGTAAGATTCACCAGTGCCTAAACCAATCAAATAAAAAGCATCTGGCTAAGACACATATACTGTTCAAAATGCACCATTTCGTTATTAGAAAGGTTGCATTTCACACCCCAGCTAGACTTGGACAAAAGTTGAGTATTTTAATATCCCTAAAGATTAGAAGTACTAAAGAAAAGTGAGATCAACTTTTTAAAATAAGATTTCTGACTTGCTGATGTTAATTCTCTCTAACTACAATGAATACAGAGAAGAGAGGAAGTGTATCTGGTTATGACAGTCAAATATTATCAATGTTTCACAAATACCATTAACATTTTACAGACTATTATTCTACTAAATAAATCACTAATAGATGCTTAGAAGAAATCTAACAAATTTTGTATGTAATTGTCTGAGGTGTCAAAGCCTCTGTACAAGAAGATGCAGAAAATAAACTAAGAGGTTACATTTTTAAAGGGTCTGACAAGTGAATAACCTTTAAAAAAGCACAGCAGTTCACTGGCAAGCAAGATTTAGAAGACGCTAGAAAAATAGTTCTGTATTCCTCATTGCCTTGGTAAAAACTTAGTTCCTCTCATTTTGTTCTGTTCTCCCCAGTCTTACTCTGAAACTCTAAGATAAGTCACAAATGCCTGTATTGATCTTTTAATTCTTACTCATGTCTGTTTGATGTGTCTCTTCCAAATTCTGAGAGTCAATTCCACCCCTTAATTATCATCAAGAAATTTTCCCTCAGATCATAGTGACAGGAATCTGAGGAAGGGTGACTTCCCTTCATAGGATGCCACATATGACATTTCCAAGGACCGTTTACAAATGTCATCTACTGGGAAATTCACTATTCTTAACATCTACAATATCAGCAACACGCCCAATCTTTTCTGGATAATTGTGGCTTTTAGACTTCCATGTTAGGTTTTAAACCTGTTAGAGACTACTGTGAAGTGCTTTCTACTCTAAAGTAAACCAGACAAATAAAATAATCTTTAGCCTAACAGGATGCAAGAAAACCTACTGTACTGTGCTATTGCCTAAAATTGCAAAGGATTAGTACTTGCGGGGGTCTCCAAGCTAACACATCAAAACCAGACAGTCATCTCCTACACACATTCCACTGTAATGTCTCATTTAGCACCGAAAGTAAAGACTCAGACTCTAATGATAATTTTGGTGGTGCAAAATCAGACCATTAAAAATGACACTTACTAAATCTTAACCTTACAAATCAAGGTAGCACCCACTCTCTTTATCTCTGAGCTGTCATATTTAAAACATATTGAAAAAAAAAAAAGGTGTAACACCTTGGGTTTTGACTAATTAGACCATTCTGTGATTCTCTGATTATTACAGAAGACAATTTCTCTTTTTTTTTTTTTTTTTGAAAACTTGTGCAAATAGATCGATTCAAGCACATCTTTTTTTTCAGAGATTAAAAAGAGCAAAACGTGTATATCCATTTAAGGCCACACATTAATGGGGCAACCCTGGTTGTGTGTATAGACCAGGAATGAGAGGCTGAAGAGCCATGCTGCAGAAAGGGCCCTGGGAGTCCTGGTCAATNTTTGAAAACTTGTGCAAATAGATCGATTCAAGCACATCTTTTTTTTCAGAGATTAAAAAGAGCAAAACGTGTATATCCATTTAAGGCCACACATTAATGGGGCAACCCTGGTTGTGTGTATAGACCAGGAATGAGAGGCTGAAGAGCCATGCTGCAGAAAGGGCCCTGGGAGTCCTGGTCAATGGCAAGCTGAACATGAGCCAGCAGTGCCCTGGCAGCCAGGAGGGCCAACCCTGTCCTGGGGGACATCAGGCACAGCATCACCAGCCGGGCAAGGGAGGGGATTGTCCCACTCTGCTCTGCATAGGGGCGGCCTCACCTCAAATATTATGTGCAGTCTTTTGGGCAAAACAATATAAAAAAGATCTTAAGATCTTAGAGAGCATCCAAAGGAAGGCAACGAAGATGGTGAAGAGTCTGGAGGGGAAGCCATATGAGCAACAGCTGAGGTCACTCAATTTGTTCATTCTGGAGAAGAGGAGACAGAGGGCAGACTTTCAACATCCTCATGAGGGAAAGAAAGCAGAGGGGCAGGTACCAGTCTCTTCACTCTGGTGACCAGTGACAGAGCTCAAAGAAACAGCCTGAAGCTGTGTCAGAGGAGGTGTAGGTTAGGTATCAGGAAAGGTTCTTCACCCAGAGGAACAGGCTCCTGAGAGAAGTGGTCACAGCAACAATCCTGTTTTGAGTTCAAGAAGCAATTGGACAATATTCTCAGGCACACGGTGTGAGTCTTGGGATGTCCTACACAGAGCCAGGAGTTGGACTCGATCATCTGGATGGATTGGTTGCAACTTAGCATATTCCATGATTCCATGATTAAGTTTTTTAGATTCAGACAACATACACAGAAATAGTGCACAACTCTGGTTCACCTTACACACCCTGCTCAGTTATAAACCATCTGGAGCACACCTTTTCCTAATGCTTGTGCCTGACATGGAGACAAAGACCACCAGCATCTCTGTCTGGGGCAGTGCACTTAGTGCACTTGGTACTGCACTAAGCATTTTTGCAATAAATACAAAGAGTGGATCTTTGAAAAACTTTGAAGAAACCATGTCCCTTATATTCTTTCTGAAATTAACCAAACACAGATGACTGGATCTCATGAGAAGGGAGGGAAACAAGCTGTTTTGAAGTGGAAGTACCGGGAACTGTACGACAAATTGATATTCTTGAGAGTGAAAAATTAAAGTTGAAAGTACAGTTGCACTACTTAATTCAAGAGAAGCGCGTATGCAATATTCAATATGAATGATAGAGTGGTTTGGTTGGAAGGAGCCTTAAAGATCACCCAGTTCCAACCCCTCCTTCCATGGGCAAGGACACTTTCCACTAGACCAGGTTGCTCAAATCCCCCTCCAACCCGGCCTTGAACACTGCCAGGGATGGGGCATCCAAAGCTTCCCTAGGCAAAGTTCAGGGGTCATGGTTAATCATCTGCCAAGCTGATTTACACAGAAAAATATAAACACCCATTTTAAAAAAAGCCAGGAAGTTAAATGACATTGAAGTAACCACCTAAAGCAACCAGACGGCTTATAGTTCGCCCTTCTTAGCTTCATAAAAAATACCTAGCATGGGGAAAATTTTACAAGAATGTTGGAAAACATAAAATATCAATCATATCAAATCTCCTTCCTTCTTCAGTCAAGGCTCCTCATTTCTGAAGGTCAACTTCGCTTTGTTAGGGGTTGTCTAATGAGAAATTTAAATTTACTGCTAGTTTAAATCTGGTTTGATGAAAAATCTTATAAAAATAATTTGGCTGAAATGAAGTTTACACCCGCCTATTTAAAGAATCTCAAATACGTGTTAATATTCAAAAGGCATTCAAACTGAAATAAGT
Source organism: Ifrita kowaldi (assembly GCA_013398055.1). Taxonomy (NCBI): domain Eukaryota; kingdom Metazoa; phylum Chordata; class Aves; order Passeriformes; family Cinclosomatidae; genus Ifrita; species Ifrita kowaldi. The sequence continues at coordinate 440,913 of VZRS01002713.1, read as the reverse complement.
GTCTACATGCAGGTCTATATTAGTTAGTCGAAGTCTTTTTTTGAAAAAGTGCAGGTATAAACAAATACCAACTCTTAAAACAGTGCATCCAGATTTACACTAAAGTATCTTAGTCATCTGTGCACCACAGCCAAGGTCAGAACCTCCTCAGTTTCCCAAAGGTCACCATCTCCCCCTCTTCCCCCTGTGGCTCTGATTTTGTATTACACTTCTGCAGATCCTACAGTTTTCTGCCACCAAAGGGCCCGATCACCTTTTGCCTGGCTGAACACTTGTGCACTGTGCTCAGCATCAGGTTCAGCACAGGCGAGGAGGGCAGGGGGAACAGCAGGTGGGATGGAAACGGGAGCCAAGTCACGAATGAGGTGGAGCCATGCAAAATCCCACTCCCAGGACTTCACTGCACAAAATGCAGAACACTAAGCTCTAAAGGTATGGAGTATGAGTCCAACTAGTTTCAAGTTTCTCCCCCAAAGTTTATTCCACTAATAATTTCCTAGCAATTTCTACACCACATTTTTATAATCTGGTTTTCCAAATGCTTACTTACACTTAAAAGATGCCATCAAAGCTGAGGGTGGATTAACATTCTCTTTTTCCTCTCTTCTTTGACCATGTGGAAAATTGTCATGCTTTCGTTTTCTGAACCCACCCGATCCTATTAAATAGAAGAGACACACAAAAAAGTAATACTTAGAAATATAGTTTTGTCAGAGCATAAGGAGCTCCAGAATGCTGTCTTCAGAGCACTCCTGACAGCAGTCATATTCTACAGGACCGAATAGGGTAACTGGATGAGCCTTATTATCAACTGATGCCAGCTTCACATTATCATGTTACTTTTTCTACGACATCCTACTGAAAATTAGAAAAAAAAAAATCCATTTCAATAGATGAGTGTGGCAAGATCCTAAGTCTTCTTTTTGGTAATGTCTTCAGGTCTTCACACCCTTTTATTTTCTTGCTGTAAGCAAATGGTTGCATGGAAATCCTCGTGTGAACAAGGACCTAAAGGATTAGACCTTTCTTTTTCTTTTTTTTTTTAACTATTTTAAATATTCAGCTTGAAATTAGTCAATAAACCTGCAAGATTTTATTACTGTGATTTATGCCATGGGTCTTCAGTAACCAGAAAAAGAAGCACAGCATAATGCAAGCAGACTACCCTATTCAGATATGTAGGTTTAGCTCCTGCAGCGTAGCTTCTTAGGCCCTTACACTCTGCCCATTAACCAGTTTCTTCTCTGAATGTAGCTGCTCACTTCAACTGCTCTGTGCGCCTCTTCCCTAACCCTCCTTTTCAGATCCACACCCAGAACTCATCTCTTTTGGACTACGTTTTACTCCCGATTTACACCTTGTACTGTTTGTACTTTTTATCCTTCCTTCACCTTGGACTGACTCATTGTGTCACCCACGTGTCCTCCCTCTCTCTCCCTCCTTTTGGTGACAGCTGGACACTCCGCTCCTTACAGAGCCCAAAATTTGGCAAACTTGAATACAGGCACACCTTTTGAATACATGGAGTTCTCTCAATTTCCTTAAAAGAAGAACCAAGGAAAGCTACTTAAAAGTTACACACGAACACTGGATTTTAAAATGTTTCCGCTTAATTGTTTATTATCCCAAACCAAAACCAGAAGTGGGTGTAGCTACTTTCTTAAAGAGGAAACTGAAAATAATTTTTTCCTTCTTTTCTGTAGGACATGAGTTCAGGGTTTTGTTTTTCCTATAGCAGTTGAAAACATTAAATGCATCCCCTGAAAGAGTGCTGAAGGGACGTCTCTGTGATTCTCGGTGATGTCAAGCAATAGGACAAGAGGCAACAGGCAGAAACCAATGTACAGGAAGTTTCATTCTTCCTGAACACGAGGGAGAACATCTTTACTGTGCGGGTGACCAAGCACTGGAGCAGATTGTCCTGAGAGGCTGTGGAGTCTCCCTCACTGGAGATGTTCAAGAACCGTCTGGACACAATCCTGTGCCACGTGCTCTAGGATGACTCTGCCTGAGCAGGGAGCTTGGAACAGATGACCCCCTGTGGTCCCTTCCACCCTGACCTGTTCTGTGACTCTGANGCCCTACCGGCGCCATGGCGGGGCGTCCCGCGGCTGCCTGACGGCAAGACACCATACATGCGGAGGGAGCCCGGCCCGCCGCCCGCGGCGCGGGAGGCGCGGTGCGGAGCAGTGGCGGCGCGGAGGATGATTCGGACGTTGCTGCCCGCGAAATCGGGGCAGCGCCGAGGCCGGGCCGTACCTCCGAGAAGGCGACTTCCTGGGCAGCTAGTGTGCGACCCCGTCGTGGGGCCTCAGCGCCCGCGGCACGACGGGACATGTAGTGCCGGGTGGCGCGGCCGCACGGTCGGAGTAGGGTCGGGGAGCTTTGGGGTTCCCTGCCCGCCGTCCCGCCGGTGGCTGGCGTGTCCGGCCACCGGGGCTGCCACGGTCCTCGGCTTGGGCCCGCAGAAACCCAGCGACATTCCTCAGCCCAGACCCGCACAAAGCGGCTGTCATGTCGCCTTCCCCTCACTCTCGGCCTGTCTCCTTACTGCCCCTTTCTTCCCTGGCATATCGGAACTACGGCGCTTTCACAGAATCACAGAATCAGTTGGGTTGGAAAAGACCTCTGAGATCATCGAGTCCAGCCTACGGCTAAANACACTCCGCTCCTTACAGAGCCCAAAATTTGGCAAACTTGAATACAGGCACACCTTTTGAATACATGGAGTTCTCTCAATTTCCTTAAAAGAAGAACCAAGGAAAGCTACTTAAAAGTTACACACGAACACTGGATTTTAAAATGTTTCCGCTTAATTGTTTATTATCCCAAACCAAAACCAGAAGTGGGTGTAGCTACTTTCTTAAAGAGGAAACTGAAAATAATTTTTTCCTTCTTTTCTGTAGGACATGAGTTCAGGGTTTTGTTTTTCCTATAGCAGTTGAAAACATTAAATGCATCCCCTGAAAGAGTGCTGAAGGGACGTCTCTGTGATTCTCGGTGATGTCAAGCAATAGGACAAGAGGCAACAGGCAGAAACCAATGTACAGGAAGTTTCATTCTTCCTGAACACGAGGGAGAACATCTTTACTGTGCGGGTGACCAAGCACTGGAGCAGATTGTCCTGAGAGGCTGTGGAGTCTCCCTCACTGGAGATGTTCAAGAACCGTCTGGACACAATCCTGTGCCACGTGCTCTAGGATGACTCTGCCTGAGCAGGGAGCTTGGAACAGATGACCCCCTGTGGTCCCTTCCACCCTGACCTGTTCTGTGACTCTGATTCTGTGACTGCCAGGGCTAAGCCAACACACAGGCAGCAGGGCAAGCTGTGAAAAATATGTATTTCACATACACATTATGCTATATACATAACATGTTATACATATATATCCATAAATACACACACTATACTCAATAGTTAGCACAAGTGCTTTGCAGGCCTAACACACTCAGCTTCCCTCTGTGGCATTTGCCTTTCCACCCCCAGGGATGCAGATCCCTACAGCCACGCTCTCTGGCGCACCCGGACAGCCCCAGCGGGAAGGCAGGGCACCCACGAAGGACAGCTCAGTGACACCCGTGAAGGAGCGGCCTCTCTCAGTGAGAGTTTCACGACGCAGCCGAAGGGCACCGCTGGGCACGGCAGAGGCTCCGCACCCTGGTCTCCTCCGAGCCGCGGGGCTTCTGCCGGCTCCAGCTCCTCACGCCTCGGTCTCCTGAGAGTGGGAAAGGAAGGGAAGGGGAGGGAAGGAGACATCACCTTCCTTGCCGCTCATCCCGGTGCCGCCGCCGCGCTGCGTCCCCNCAGTTGGGTTGGAAAAGACCTCTGAGATCATCGAGTCCAGCCTACGGCTAAACACCACCATGTCAACCAGACCATGGCACTGAGTGCCACGTGCAGTCTTTGCTTAAACACCTCCAGGGACAGTGACTCCACCACCTCCCTGGACAGCCCATTCCAATGTCTAATCACCCTTTCTGTGAAGAAATTCCTCTTCATGTCCAACCTAAACCTTCCCTGGCACAGGTTAAGACTGTGTCCTCTGCTGACTGCCTGTCCTCTCCTGTCTCCTTAGTGCCCTTTCTTCCTGGCACGTCAGGAGCAAGGTGCGTTCCTTCGAGGCAAGGTGGATGGGAGCACAGCCCCAGCGCAGCACCCAGTGCCGCCTTACTCCCCTTAGTGCCCACCCCCGTGGTGTGCCGGGGGAAGGAGGCCAGGGAGGATGCAAACTGACACGGAGACAGGGGCTGGAAACTGGAGACACTAACTGTACACCGAAAAGATCTGATAGTGAAGCCACCTGATACCTGGAAAAGAAATCTGAGAAGCAGCAGATGTAGCTGCTGGTACAGGGGAGGCAAATTCCCAAACCCAGGTTATTTGCGTCCTATGTTTTGTCAGGCCTGCTAAAAATTGTGTTTCCTCTACTGGGGACTTAGTGTGAGTGTTCTCAGGAGACACTGCAGGATTGAGCACGAAGGAGATGGATGCACACTGTAAATATCTCCCAGCACAGAGGGCACTTGATGATGCTTCAGTTCTTGTGATGATGAGCTACAAAAAGTCTGCTTGGCCCACTAGATTCATACTTCCCTACACATGCATCCTGATGCATTCCTCCGACGTGTTTAAAATAGGGATGGGTCTTAAAAATCCCCAAACCAAAAGGTTTGCAAATCATCAGTCTTGCTGCTGTGCTGCTAGATCTCATTTCTTGTCACAGCTGTTGCCTGTTTTAGTAGCTGGATTCCCAAGGAAACAAAGCTCGTATGAGCACAAAGGCGGAGTGCTTGCAGCCTTTGTGTGTGGGTGTGCATGTGTGCCTGTCCTTCCTCCCCACCCTTAATAATTTTTTAATCTGTTGGTCAACTGGTCGATCTGATTTGACAGAGGGAAAGAGCGATTATAAACATCCTGAGTAGGGAAAATTTTTTGGGTGGAACTTGCACCTTACTAGAAACCAGATAAGCCCAGCTGTGAAATGCAAATGCTTCAGAGTCCAAAGTTAGCAGAGCCCAGCCTTTGGGAGTTCTGGAAGAGCAGGGACACTAGCCCAGTATCAAGTCTTTGTGTTTAACAAATAAACAAATACAGCTTTTGGCAAACTTGAATATCAGGTGAATCCATCAACACATTCAGGAGGACAGTAAATCACCTAACTCAGATAGCAGAGGAGTAAAACTTTGACAGTGAGCTTTAAAGTCTCCCAGCAGCCAAGCAGGAGTTGCTGAAACTTCCTATTTTCAAATATTGAGAACACATGACTTTCATGCAGAATTCAAAATTATTCAGAAGTGTAACATAAAACCTCTCTCAAATTTCCTAATCTGAGAAAACAGATTTCAATCACACTTGAAAAACAAGGGACAAAGAGGATCCCGGCAGAACTTCCTCAGGCCTGATCTGCATATTGAGTTGTGCAACAGCTTGATTGCTGCCCTACCAGCTGGAGATTTCTGCTTTCTATGGGGCAAAATCAGGACATGAAATTATTTGTGTCAGTGTTATCGCTACACACATTCAGGCACAGCCTTTTGTTTTAGAAGATGTACAAAACTGCTTTTGGAAACACATACCTTTTTTTTTTTTTT
>VZRS01002713.1:406290-435268 GCA_013398055.1 Ifrita kowaldi | reverse complement strand
CTTGGCAGCTCTTTGGACAAACAGCAGAGTTGTTTTGGTTATACTGATGTCGCAGGAGAGTGGAAAGAGTGCTTGCATTTGAATGCTTCCCAGCAGTGGAGAATTTTCAGCCAATTGTAGGGAGTGAAGGTCAGGTCTTCAGCTGATTTCTGTTGGATTCAATGACACTTCACACTTGCACTGAGATACTCAACTGTTTGACATCCTTGGGATGTCGTTGTGAGTAAGAACTGGTTGGAGGTTTTTTTCTGAAACAATCCACTTAAATGTGGCAGTATTAAACCATTTTAGTAACAGGATAGTTGCAATATTTTTCCCTTTCTTCTAGCTGGTATTTAAACTTTTTCTCTTCCCCTTACCATTATGTGTTCTTTATGCCTGAAGAGAATTGCACCTGCACCTCCACAAGCGTGAAGATGGAATAGCAACATTTTGAAGGAGAAATTGGTAGGAGAAAGGAGGTGTGAGGATTTAGGGTAGGGCACAACCCCCAAAATAAGCTAACAAAAAACCAACAAGGTTTTGTCAGAGACTTAAGGTCACACTAAGATGTTTCATATGGGTTGCATGTGACTGTGCTCCAGATCCTAAGACAAGGTTGGTATCTCAGCTTTCACACAGGAAAAAAAGTGTTTTTTCAAGACTCAGGGTTGTGAGGACAGCACACAAGTGCATAGACCAGTCAGGATCTCTGCCTTTCTGAGTGAGGAAACCAGATGAAAGCAACCACTGTGGGGGGTTGGAACTTCTCCATTCATTTTATCCCTGAAGTCTGCTGCTTTGGGCAATGACCTGCTTCAGTAACACTCCTACACAATGTTCCTCAGTGAGGCTTCTGGTCCTCTGCAGTACGATCAGCAGAGACCACCTTGAATTGGCGCTCAAGGGAGCAGGGGAGAAATCCTTCCTTTCCTGTAAATGCCCAAGTCTAACACTGACTCACCTGAGCTCTGTGAAGGGCAGACAGAGGAGTGTGGTGGGTCCAACCCAAGAACCACACTAGTGAAGCTGCTTCAACACCTACAGCTTTAAGTAATGGAGCTGCAGAGAGGTAGGACCTGGGTGATTTGTCAGATACATGAAATCACCGTATCCTTCTGCCCTCAGTCGTTTCGATGTAGCTCTGTGGAAACTGTTTAAGATCCCTGGGATCCCTGGCAGAGCTCACGCTGTAGCTCTTCATGTCCCTGTACAGCTTGTATAGCTTTAGAGACATGCTATCTTTGTGGTGCCCTCCCATGTTTAAATAACCAGCCTGGGAATGCCTCTTAAAGTTTCTGCTAAAGCAGAACTGTGGATCGTTAGAGCTGGAATTATCCCTGCATATCCTTTTGGGTTTCATTTTATCTCATGACATGGCGTAGTACTCTTAGAGCAAGGTTGTGAGGTTGCCTTGGAGATGGAAGGCTTAGCCACAGGGCGAGCTGTCACACCGAAACCTTCCCATTAGCCAGGGTAACTGTGAATGCTTTCCACAAACAATTGAGTGAAGTGAAGTGACAAAAAGCTTATGAAACGGTCACAGGGGAATTGCATAAACTGGGGTCAGATGTTCAATTTGAGACTGTTCCATGACCGAGGAGTTTCGCAGCTGGTTGACGAAAGGAAGCGGGAGGTCAGCTGGTCTCTAGTTGTTATAACAACAACCTGTTATGTTTCTCAGGCAACAGAGATGCCCACAGCAGTGGCAGGATGGATCAGGAGGATGATTTCCTCATTTCCTGGAATAAGGTTTGAAAGCTGTGAATATTTTTCTGCTGGTAGAATTTGAGATTTCAGTCTTTGTAAGTGGCAGGATCCAAGCGATAATACACCTTGGTGCAGCCTTTGAGTGGATCAGCAGGAAGACTTTAGGAATGCACCATCGATTTAGCTGACTTGTAAACGAGTGAGTGGAAAAAAAGGACAGAGAGAAGCCACAGATTTGCTGCAACATCCATCTGGGAAAAAAAAAAAAGAGACCAAACTATGCATCGCCTTTATTCCTAGTGTTTAGTTTATATCTTCCAAGGGAAAACTGGCAAATGACCGGCTATGAATAATGTACCCATGGGGAAAATTTGTTTCTAAACATGAACAGTTAGTGCCTGGCTTATGTCTGGGTGGGTGTGCTGGCTATTTCATAAAGATTTCATTCTACTGAGGCAACCACATAAAAGAATTTCTTTGGAGGAATTCAAGGTGAGAATATCTTTATTTTGCATCAACACCAACACCCTTAATGCAGTAGAAGTGAAATGCAGAAATTAACCTTTCTCCTTCATCTCTCCCATGCCCTGCGCTGTGTCTGAGCCCCTTGCAAAGGCTAACTGAAATGATGTGATCCTTTGTATTTCTAGCTGCTCCGGATTGGCTCGGTCAGTTAAATGCTGGGCTTTTCTGCCACAGCATGGAGGCAGGACAGAGAAAAGGTATGGGCTAAAGTTATAGTGTGTTGTAGTTTTGGAAAAGATGCTGGTGGAGTAAGAGCTGCAAACAAAGAAAACCTAAAATGTTCCCTCTAGCTTTGGGAGTCAGAAAAGTTAGGGAACCTGAAGGTGTGGCTCTCATCAGAAAAGCTAAATCCAATTACGTAACTGCAGAGTTTGCTTGGAGTTTCTTTGTTTGTTTTTTTCTTGTATGCATGCTTAGGTCTCTCATCTGAACCATACAAACCTTAAGGAATCTCAGATGCTTTTCAGTTCCTACAGCCCTCAGGACCCCCTGTGCCCCTGCACTGTAGTGCCAAATACATATTCTCCTTCACCCTCTTGGTCCTCTCCAGTGCTGCAGTTTGGAAGCAATGGCTCTTGGCAAAGGAGTTAATCTGATTCATCTGAACTTAACTCTCTGTGAGAAGGAATCTGAGAATGGCCTTTGTGTCTACATCTGAGGGAGGCAATATATTATATTATATTATACATGGAAAGCCCTTATTCATGCCTATGTAAATCAGGAATAATTCTCTTTAAATTGGGTGCCATTGAGATGACTATCAAGCCTTGAGAATTCCCAATGTACAGAATATTTTATGCTGTGGTATAGGTAGGGCCAAAAAAAACACAGCAAGGCTTAGGTAGAGAAATGCTTTCCTAACAATTCCCACCAAAAAGTTCTGTTAAAAAAGCAGTTAAGGTTGCCCCAGGGCAAAACACACCCACACAAGAAATGACAGGTTAGGGGAACCTTCCCTGCATAAGCTATCCTGCACACCTCATGTTAACCACTCCCAGTGACAGACTCCAAACCCCAACAAGAAGCTCCCCTTGTTCTGCAGGATAAAGAAACAAACTAAACACCTCTTACATGCTTCAGTGCAAAACCCTCTGGCTTTTGGAACACTAACATTAGCAGCTGGTGCATGTGGAGAGTCAATGGTGATTACAGGGGGAAAATGGAGATTAAGTGCCCCCTGAGCATAGGCTCTGTTGGTACTGCTGGTCTCAGGGACCTTCTGTGACTTCATCAGACTCTGTTTTGTCTGTGGTTGGCCACTCCAGTTAGTAGACCCCTTCCACAATGCAGAGCTGAAGAGCCATCTGTTACTTTTTATTAGACTGGAGAATGAGCTATTTGATATATTTACACCAGAATAAATCTTTTTCCCGTGCTGAAAAAATAGCTACATTTGTACCAGGTATTTGTATGTGGCTTCTTCTAAGTGATTTATTCCCAGTTGGGCTAGAAAAGATTTTACATGAAAGGTGTTTTGTCACCCAACACTATGGGGTGGAATGATGATGACACAAAGTTGTAATTACAATTAAAGCTTTATGTTTTTAAACAGAATTTTACGATTGGCATAGCATACAATTCTGTGACCAGAATAGAACAGGATTTTTATAATTAGAATCATCATATCACAATTTTCTAAGTAGCTTAGCACAAAATTTGTATCACAGGTTGGCTTACAGTTCCTAATCACATGGATGCTCTGCAGAATGGATCAAATCTTAATACTTGGCTTGCAGTATCAATATAATAATCATAATAGAGAATAAAAAATGTGGAAAAATATGAATCACTCACTCAGAACTTGGGGGAAGCAGATAATGGTGGAGGTATCCCTGACCACTGGGATATCATGGGTTTTGCTGTCCAGCAGCAACTGTGGTCCAAGTCCCACTTGGGTCTCATAACCGCTTGGTTTTACAGACAGTGCTCTGTGTTCTGCCAGACTTCCCTGGTTTGTGATGGTGTCATCACAACCTGGCTGCCTGGGACATTCAAGGCTGGTAAGGAAGGGAGAAGTCAGCCCAATGCCCAGGAACCTTGAAGCTGATAGGGAAGGGGGAGAAGAATTCTGTTTGTTGCATGGGACCTTCCAGACCTGATGAGGAAGGGAAAGGAGACTGATACATGAGCAGTTTGGTCACAGAGAATGGCTATTTGCCTTTTGAACTGGCATTAGTTAAGCTAACCATATTATGAGGGATCAGGAACAGGGGGTGCAAGTTACAGACTTGTATTGAAGAAGCCTTTGCTTCAAAGTGTGTTGATGGTCTTCCATCTACTTTCCTACACAGCTTTATACCTTCTCACACCTAGTGGCCACTTTCATCCAAGTTTCTTCTGCTCGAGTGGGTCACAGTGACCAGTACTGGCAGGTTTCACCTGGTTGTTTAAATGCTAACGCAGAGTTAATTCTGCCTTTTTATACCCAGGTGCTCTGGAACTATGTTTTGGCATCACACTAATAGGCTTTATCTGCTGCCTCTGTGCCACAGGGAGCTTATGAGTCTTCTCATACTCTGTAGAAAGGTAAATCTGAGTTGGTCCAGGCACAGAAACCAGAATTTTTATGCTTGGTCTCAGGGGAGGGTTTTGACATAGCTGCATCAAAACAAAGACACACAGCTGCCTCGAAACAAAGAATTCAAGATGAGTAGAGGAAATACAGACTTGTAACAGACCTTTGTCCATTCAAAATGAGCTGGAGAAGAGGTAGTAGTCTAACAATGTCATTTTGTGTCATGGGTAATGACCTTGAAGACATTGAGGACTGAAAACCTTCTCAAGGAAACTTTCATACATACGCCAGTGCTGTGACTTGGTCACAGACTCTTACTTAAGCAGGTGTCTCCAAAATTCAGGCCCTGCACTTCCTGAATGCTGTGCTGTATGATCAGCTCTGACCTGGAAAACTGAAATCGTATTAAAACTGTACTCATTACAGACTGGACATTTCATAGTTCTGTCACAGTGTGGCGGCCCCAGAGAGCAAACTAATAAAGGTTTTATATGCATTTATAACCTCACCTTTAAAAAGTCAGCATGAAGTTTTTATTTTCTGTCCTCCAGGAAAATCCATCTATTCCAACAAATCCCAGAGAATCAATACTTGTTTAGAAAACTGTAATAACTGACACATTAATCCTAATGCCTTTTAAATGCCTCTATTAGTGGTTTCTAAGTTTACCACAGACTATTTGGTAAAGGTAAGGAACAAAATAGGGTAAGCTTGGAGTACAGGTCTTTTGACGATACCTATACATGACATGCATATCTCTACTCACTGGTCCAAGAATATGATATCAAAATGGGTGAAATAATTTCTTTGTTCCCATGACAAGAATACATCCCATATGGAAGTCATCAGTATCAATACTAAGCTCCCCTGTAAGCCCTTTTGAGCCACCCTTATTAAATATACATTACACATACACCTGTACAAGATGAAGTCTTGGAAGAACATGTCTATTCCCCAGAAATCAAAGTGCTTTCAATGCGGATGCCTGCGGGGGGACAGTGATCATAAAGCAGCCAGAGAGCCAAAGGAATGCTGAGATTTCAGAGCCTGCGTGATTACCCACAGCTGTACAAACAGTACAGTGGAGAAAACAGACTGACCTTGGCCATGTTTTGAGAGTGCCTGATAACCAGGTCCTTCAACAAGCCCTGTTTCAACATGAAGAGAAAAGAAGAGACGGTGACCCTGAGGAACAGGAGGAAACACAATAATGACTAAAGCGGCAACATCGCAAGTCAGCAGCTTGAACATCTTCAGGGGACTGGTCTGGGACAAAACTGGTCAGTGATGACAGACATCTGCCTTATGTACCTGGCAGCATGAGAAGTGAATTAAACCAGATATATGATGGCAATATCTCAAGTACAAGTAGACAGCACACTTCTAAACATGAATTACTGTGCTTTGACCATGCCAGAAATATCCACGGCAGGGAAATTTTAGTCTGTTTGCAAGAATTTCAAAATAGAATTTTAAAAGCAGAGAGTGTTTTGGTGTTTTTCTAAATCCACAGGGCCATGGCTATCTTTTTCCAGCTTATTAGTGCCTATATCCTACTGTATAGAGAGAACATTGAGGGGGCCTATACTAGCAAATAACTGCAATGCTCATCTCAGTGACCTCCCTTTCACCCTTGCAAACAGGTATTTTCTTTGCTGTTTCTTCACATGTCTGGGGAACACACCCTCCAACACTTGCAAAAACAAACACTATCACTGGGCTGGCCATCAGCATCCCCTCTAACTCTTATCTTGGGCTGTGTCTCTCTAGGGTTGTTAAGTTACATGCTTAACCTCAAGGAATCTCTCTCCCCTCCCTGTGGTGGATAAAACACAGTGGATCACCTAACTGGTAGAGACGTTTGGCCCATAAATGACAGAGGCTTGATTCAGGATCAAAGCTAAAAACTCAATTCTTCCAGAATATCCCACACCTCAGAGCAGGCTGTGGGGATGATCCTCAGAATGGTTGTAGGAAACAGCTTGTGGATTGAAGGAAACCTCAGCTTTGTGGAGCTGGAAAACGGAGCATTACACAATACTTGTTTTTCTCACCTTTTGAATTCTGCCCTTGCAATGTGCAAATCCTTAGGCATCCCTGTGATCACTGCCATCCAGCATCTTGGTAAGCAGAAAATAAAAAAAACCCTCAAAACACAACAAGGGCAGTGAGAAGATGGAAGAGGATCAGAAGGTGAATGTCACTATTCTGTCATTTAGTCATTTGTCAAGGACTCCCCTCCTAGCACAGGCAGTATGAAAGTGTTTCCCTGTTAAGACTTCACCTATAGCTGCTGCCTGCTTGGCAGGGAAAGCAACTCTCTGATGAAAACAAATTCCCATGTTCCCATGACATTGAGTTGCTCCTGCAACACTGCAGCTGTCAAAAAACTTGAGTGACTCCAAGGAGAAACTGCATTTACCCCTGGCTGTTTTGCTCTCCCTTTTCAAACACTAATTTTATATTCTGCAGTCAGCCAAGCAACTCTTTACAAATTTTACAACTCATTCTCCCAAGAGCCTGAAGGCACAAAGCATTCACACAGTGCACAATCTGAGAACTAAAGCATAAAATACATGAAAACACATGGACAGTCCTGAATAAGGTCAGTGAATCTGCCTACAGCTTCATGAGCAAGCGCTCACCTGACTGATAAGTTAAGAGTTGAAACCACACCACGTTAAAAGCTGATGAAAGCACAAGTAGGCATAACATATTATTTAGATCCACCACACAAAAATCCTGCATCTGATTTACGAGAAATTGTATGGAGCATGTCCTCACCAGATTATCCACCAACTGCATATCAAGAGCTTTAGAACAAATTTAGAGAATGAATAACTACAAATTGTATGTAATGAGTAGCTGGGAAACAGGATAAGATGGAAGACGGGTCTTTCAAAACTACATCATGCCAAACTAAGCAATTACCCTTCTTAGATGTGATTAACTCAATTCCTCTTTAGGCAGAGGTAACATGGTCTGTCTCAACTATTGGACTTCAGTAAAGCATCTCATTCAGTGCCACTGAATCACATTTGGTGATTAAAAGGCAAACTGAAGAAGATGGAGATTAGTCAGCAAACTGTAAAGCAGCGAGGAACTGCGTTAAGGGAAGAAGACAAGTTGCATTGGAAAGGTGCTGTGCTGGGATGAGGGGCCTCCACAAATACCAGTCTTAGGACTTCCAATATTTTTACAGGCAGTTTAGATATTAAAAAAAACCAGGAGTGTTGTGAAACATGACTGATATGTGATGAAATCTGTCAACAGTAGACAGCTGGAGGGTGTTGCTGGTACGCAAAAAGTTATGGATATCACAGGCAGAGATCCCTCAGAGATGAAATTATACAAATAGAGTCAAATGGTGTAGTAAAAATCAGACAGAAAAGCGGTAGAAATTATTCTAATAGCATTGTGGAAAAGACACTGGAGAAACTTAATCTGGAATATTGTATACCATTCCAGTTAGATCTATTTTCAGAAAGCACTCAAACTGGAACAGGTGCTGTGAAGACATTTCCAGGAAAATTACAGGGAATAGAAGGCCTGTTCTGTAAGACACTGGAAGAACTTCAGCAAAGCAAAGGGTGAGAGAGCTTATGATTTCTCACCATAAACACTGTGGGGGGACAGGAGGGAAAAAGTCAAACTGTTCAACTTGAAGGACAATCTGAGTCAAAAATACTTGACTGCAAGCTGGTCATCAACAGACCAAGTCTTGAAATCAGAGGAAAGTTCCTAGTTACCAGAGGCATGAGCAAAAAGGCTACCCACAGAGGAAGACAGCGGCAAATGTGGCTGCTTTTCGGTATGAGATCTCTTTATTTTCCAAAGAACTTCTACCACTTGGCTGCCTGCAGCGACCCAGGCCAGTGCTCCAAGGAATCAATTCCCATCTCTGTCCCTGGTCCTGTCCTCACAGCAGGTCCTGGTGGTGTCCCAGGAAGGTGTTCCTCAACTGTGGTCTTATACAAGCAGACTTGTTGCACAGACTTGAGAGGCAAATCTTTGAACCTCTGTCTCCCAGCCCACAAGGAAGGTCACTCCTTTTTCTCACAGTGGTGTGCAAAACACAAAATCCTCTTCTATTTCTCCAGCTGCCAGTTTTCCAGAAGCGTTCTTCATTTTGATCTTAGGCAGCTCATTTCTTCGGCCCAGGTGGTTCCTCCACCACGGTGACAGGAAATGAGCAGGCTCTGAGACAGACAGGTTGCTGAGCTCCCGTGCAGTGCTTCTGCCCTTGCCACTGCACTGCTCCCTGCCCCTGCCCCGGCACTGCAGCGTGCCCTGCTCTTGGCTGTGGCAACACAAGTGTCTGTGGGGACCTGCCTGAGCCAGCACCTGCTCTGTCCAAAACTGCACCACTGCAGTTGAAAGGGAGGGGCACACAGGTTCCTGGGGAGAGGAGAAGGAAGGAGAGGCACGCAGCTACTGTTGGTTATCCATGTTATGGCTACACATCCACAGGGCCTTTCCCCATAGGGGGAAAGAACTGTGTATTTTGAAAGGTTTAACATTATCTTTTCTGGACCCAACTACTTTAAAAACAGCATGTTGACCATGGCAGACAGTCAGGTGCTAAAGAACAACACAGAAGTGCTCTTTCGTATTTTTGGACTGCAAAGCCTCCTTTGTGGAAGAAAGGGTAGAGGAGAGTAAGGGTCAGGCAATAGGACTGTAAGCTCTATCAATTGTCCCAACTCATCTGGAGCACCTTAGACCCCCAAAGCCATTGATTATCTCTTGGGGGCTGGCTTTCTATGTGATCATAGCAATGCACACTTCCACCACCACTGCTCTGACATGCAGCTGCACCTGCCCCTCCTTCCCAACCTTGAGGCTGACCACCAGGAAAATGCCCTTTGTCACTTTGTCATTGCTGGCCATGCCAAGTTTGCTAAACCACTCACCTTTTTTATTCAGCATTGTACTGGCCTTGCAAGAACTGGAACTTTTCCAAATACTTCTTGAAGCCACCTGCGTCTCTGCTCTTCCTCCTTGCTGACAGTGGTTTTTCTGCAGCCAGATGAAGGAGTGCCCTGCACCCCAGGAAAGCAGGGTCTGCTGGGAAGCTTAAAGCTGACTTTTCCTTTGCACATGCTGGCATGAAGAAGGTGCACAGAACTTGTCCCTAGCTGCAGCTCATGTGAATGTCAGCTCTACTGGAACCCAGGAGTCCCCTGGGTTTTGAGAAGGGGATCTTGCCAGTTTTCACAGAAAGCATTAACAGGGAACACCCTGTGAGCAAGCTTGTGGAAGGCAGGGAATATGGGACAGGGCTGTTTTAAATTTCTGTTACCACAGTACAATCCTGGCCTGGGCCCCAGGTTTCTCAAAACTGCCCACTACCTACTCTAATGGTGATAGTGTTCAGAGGTAAACCTGTTCCTATGCAGATGGGACAGACAAATGTCACAATAAATAGTTCAGCAGTCCATCTTTAGAGCAGAGCCCCTGCACATAGACAGAAAAGTTGCTATTCCTCCCACTCCTTTATATGTTGGCCCTCATGTCCCAGCCTGACTGACCTTTCACTAGTGTGAAACCTCTGAGGGCTATTTTCATCCTAGTGTAAATCAGCAGAGCTTTGGGGTTGGCATCACAGGAGGTTCTTACCTCATGGGGACTGTCCCAGCACAACCTTCCTCCAGAGCACACCTCTGGGCAGGAGATAACAAGGCCTACTGTACATGCTGACTACTGCTGGCTGTGGCTGTCCCCCCGCCAGAGGAATCCTGAGCCAATCATTTAGAATTTCCCTCTTCCCTTCCTTAAGAGAGGCCCCAAACAACTACCAGTATCTTCCCTTCAGGCAGTGTTTCTGCCACCCTGCTCCCTCACTGCAGCCAGTGAGGAGGTGAGCAGTGCAGCTCTCTGTGGTCGTCTGTGGTCGAGAGAGAGAGGGAGAGAGAAAGCAATTTATCCCTCCTAAAATCTTAACCACGTCTCTCTCAAAGGAAGTGCCCAGGACAACTCTGCTCCTGACTTTGATGCTTCATTTAGACACCTAAAATGAGGTGTGGATAAATCCACACCCTTCTGCTTCTCGCATGATGTTTCACAAGCAGAAGTGTTGTAATTCTCCTGCTTGTTGCTCTCAGCCGCTAATGTTAGGTAGGATGTTAGATAAAGTAAATCCTCCCACGTTCTGGCAGAGCTCTTTCCCTCAAGTGACATAAATGATAATTTTCATCTTGCTTCGCTAGATATTCAACACTGCGTAGTGCAAAGGATGGATATTTTCATATTTGGCTGTGATCAATAACACAGGTCCTATCAATGGTAACAACAGCCCACAACGCTGAGGGTTTGGATCCTATGAGGTGGTTGTCAAAATGGCTGTGTTTTGTAATCAATAGCCTGAGAGTCTTTCTCAGAAAGATTTGCATTGCATTATCAACAGCAACAGTAGTCCAAGCCAAGCTGATGAAAGAGACAGTTAATCCCAAAGAGCCAAATCCCTGGAATGTGCCGTGCTCTGGGAGGGCATCACTCAGCTACGTGCATACAGCTGGGTATGTCTGGTGTAGCTGAGGCTGGTAGTTAGCCAGAGGTCTGGGGCTTGGTTGGTGGTTGGGGTTTTTTGCCTTTTTTCTTTTTTTTTAAGTAAGAAAAACACCCACAGTTGTTCCACAGGAAAAGAACAAGTAATCTACCCGCATGGAATATATGCAGTTGTCCTTGTTTCCTCCTTGCTTACTTTCACCTTCTGCTAGTGTAATTTGAGTGAGAAGATTTTTCCAAACACCAAATTAGGATGAACTGTAGTTGCATGCAACAGATGAAGGGGAATACTGGGCAGAGTTTTAACGAATCAGGAATGTGTGCACAGGACAGATAGTGAATGCATAAACTTTGCACTGTTTTACAAAAACAGCCAAAGGCAGAGCTGCACAGGTAGAGTCCTACAGCTGTAGGGTGTCTGTGCTTCACTTCCCACTCTCCTCTTCCCCTTGAGGCAGCTACTGCTGAGCTGTGACAGCTGAGCTTCATGTGAGGCAACTCCTAAACCATCTGAAGTTTTCAACCTGACATGTTAAAGCAAACTCCCCTCACCCAAGCAGGGGAGTGAAAGGAAGCCAAAGGCATGATTCTTCAGGGAGGTAAAACACCCCAAGTGACATATCCCCTGGTGCCTGAGGAGGGCCATTTCCACATATGAATGGCAGTGGTTTGCACCTGCTTTGCCCAGATGCACATGCCCACACCCTGCCCAGTGCAGTGAGGGACATGCTCTGAGTCACAATCAGTGCAAAGTCAGGTCTGAGCTGACCACATGTGAACACCTGCCAGAAGCCAGCCTGTGAAACAGGCTTTCCTCACCATTGATCCTATGGAGCTACACACACCCTGGCAATGAAGCACCATCTCTAAAAAGCATCCCAAACATAAGAGAAAACAGCAATGACAGTGAAAGCTAGAACCATTTGAAACTGCATACATAGGCCATATCACCTACAGTGTCTGAGCAGCACTTGGCTGCATGCAAAACTGCTGACTGACAAGTGCAAAGGCCTGAATTAAATGAATTTTAAGGTGAGGTCCAGTCACTATCTGCACTTTCCTAGGCTGCTGCAATATAAAGTGAAACAGGTCGGTGTTGATCATAAGTGAAGGTACCAAAACATGTCAACCCCTTGTGTGGTGCTTGGTAGAGCGGGCCCAGGGAATGTTGCACTTCCAGCACCTGGTTAGGTCTGACTGGCCAAAGCCTTTTCTCTTGGATCCCCAGCTGAACTGGCAAAGTTGACTTTTGCCACTACAAGGATAAAAGGCCAGGACTGGGACTGGCTCTTACCACCCAAGAGAACATAGAAATGGTCAAGCTGTTACAGGGAGCTGACAGAATATCTTGGAGAGTTGGGTATGCTGTCCTAACACCATCACAAGAGGCGGAAATAGCAGAGGTGGGAGCCGGGCAGTACTTTGTATCCTCCCATTCCAGCTTCCCAAGTCTGCTCTATCTAAAATA
Source organism: Ifrita kowaldi (assembly GCA_013398055.1). Lineage (NCBI taxonomy): Eukaryota > Metazoa > Chordata > Aves > Passeriformes > Cinclosomatidae > Ifrita > Ifrita kowaldi. Next base: position 422,564 of record VZRS01002713.1, on the reverse strand, counting down.
CCTAGGAAAGCCACCACCATTCCAGCTGCTTACTTTGCCACCAGTGACAGCCAACTTAAGTGAGTATTCCCCATGTCTTGCTGCCTCAAGGCCCAGAAACAGATTCATTTCTCCTGGTGGAGGGAAGATAGTGCTTTTATTTCTCTGCCAGGCTTAGAAAAGCCATAACATAGCAGAGCAGATAGGAGAGCCCAGATAAAGGAGAAGAGCACAGGCTGAGTATGGGGCCAGGTGCCCAAGCCACCCATTTGCAGGTAACCTGGCATGCCCAGCACAAGGCAGCTGAGCTCTGGGTGGAAACTAAAACGTGGCACTGGGAAGTCGTGTAGCTGAGAGGGATTTGCATGGCTGTGCCCTACGTGCTGTAAGCTCCTACTGCTTACATGCTGGGAGGGACAGAGTTCCTCCTGCCTGGCACAGAGCTGCCCCAGCCCTGGGCTGCGTGCTGCCCAGCTCGCACCTTGGCCCCTCTTGGATTCACACATGCCACACAATGCCTTCACACAGATATATTTATCAAGCTAAAAAAAGTTCTGGTTAGCTGTTGTGTTGGCTGTGAGGCCAAGTTGCACTGTCTAGGAGGGAAAAAGAGGCCACCTGGAGCTGTAAAAATCTCACAAGCCTGCAAAATAAGGAGGGCAGCATGCTGGTGGGAGGTTGGATATTTACTGGAGTGGAAGAATTCCAGTACAGAAATGATTCATTTTCACTACACGATCCCTCCCCCAACCATAAAAAATAATTTTCCTTTTTACATATTTCCTGGAATATGTGATTGTACTAGAAGAGCACTTTATGCTCCTGTTATGAAAGGGAATCCAGTCCAGTGGGACGAAGTCATTCTTGGAATAACTTTCAATGAAATCAAGAGTTACAACTGGACTGACTTCGGTGTAACAAGTCCTCGGGATATCGGTGGCTGGTGCAGTCATGTTTTTGTAGGCAGTCTGGATCTACAAGTTTTCCTAGTATAATAATTGCAGTAAGAACTGTGAGGTTTTGTAACAAAGCTCGTTATGCTGGCAAAATCCCTTCTCTGGATGATAGAGAGCTGACTTATACCACTTAATTTCTTCCAGTTTTTACTTGGGAATTGCTGTTCTATTATGAAATGTCTTTATGCTGTTTGCACAGTAGGTGTGAATGATTACTTCTTCATTGTTGTAACAGTATCCTTTTCTAGCACAGACAAGCTAAAATGTCTAAACTATTTTATTTTGTATAATGCAAATATTAGAATACGGTTTGGGAAGAAAGAAACTACTATCTTAAAACAAAATAGATTGATGCCCTACAATAGCCTGGAAGGCAAATTCTGTGTGACACTAAGAGAACAGAATTCACCAAAATAATCTAGAATATTTTCTTTTGTTATTTTTATCAGGGTTGGGATATTTATTTCCTAAGCAATCTGTATAAACATCTACATGAACTTACAGCCTGTATATATCTATTTTCATTTCTAGGATCCGAGTTAATCTTGTTTGCAGCATGCAAAGAAATTGAGCAGGACATGATACTACTTAATGGCATCCCCACTTAGAAAGCAGTAGCCCTGCAGTATCACTGCCTGGCCAGCCCAAGGGGCAGTGGGACACCTGCAGACCTGCCAATGCCAGTTTGACTGCAGATGGTCTAGGGAACTTCTGGGAAGCAGATGTTCCCTGAGGCATGTCCTGAAAGTGAAAGGGAGCGTGATGAAGAGAACAAAGTTGCGAGAGTAAAAATCTAAGTATGGGGAAATACGGGGCATCTCCTTGAAGGTGGGATTTCACCTTGTATTTTGTCCTGGAAAGAATGGAGATAGGCTCAGAAGGTTCTTAAAGCAAAGATAAGCAGGTGTGTTTGATGGTTTAAAGTCGGTGAGACTCAATCTGTGCTCATAGAGCGCAGCTCTACAATATTTGCACATGTATGGCACACAGCTTAGGAAAACTCCAGATCAGTACCATACTGTTCCTTAAAATAAGCCCCAGAGAGAACTCACACATCTCACCAGAGATAGGAAAGCTGATGAAGGACAAAGAGTCTATGTATGATCTAAAAGGGAAGAAGGGGCTTTGGGGTACCTGAACTTGCAGATTGCTTCTGAGTGGCCCATTGTGGGTTGGAATAATGAAAAACAGGCCCTTTGTCCTAAAGCCTCCCCTTGATAACCTGTTTCTTGAGGCAACTTGGAGCTCACAGCAATTAGGCTGTGGGTGGGAGGAATTTGTTCTGGGGGTGTCAGGGCTATTCTGGCACCCTGTAGCTGGCTTTCCCCAGGGCTCCTCACTCTCCTGCCCATCACAGGAGTAATGCATATCCTCGATGCGACAGCAATGGGGCCTTGGGACACCAGGAAAGGTGGTGCTGGAAACAAACAGCCATTGCCAGTGATTCAATGGCCTGCAGCTCATTTGCAGTGAGGCCCAAGGGGTGTGCTCCTTCCTGCGGCAACCTGGGGCACAGCAAAGTTGCTCCACCCATTGTGCATGTGCAAAGAAGCCCATCTGCATGTACAGAGAAATACCATCAGCCACAACATAAATGGACTTGAATAAATTGGGTTGAATTCTTCTCTTACTGAGGAGGTAAAGAGGTCAGTGAAAAGAGGTGACAAAGCAGCAAGCAAAGAAAACAACTTTTGCAGCAACCCTGTGAATGTGTATGCAGCTGCAGGGTCAATGAGTGTGTGTCTCACAACCCGAGGAAGGATGTTGCAGCAATCAAGGTATAAGAGAAGGAGAGTCTGGCACAGTTTGGGCTACCAGGTTGGCTAAAAAAAACCTGTATCTTGTAGATATTATCCAAAAATAGTCTACAAGACTAAAAATAGCATGGATATATCAAGGTCTAAAAAGAGATCAAAAATGAAGCCCATAAAGATTGTAAGTCATATGAGATGTGGAACTTCACAGCTTATAAAAGACAGTGATGAAAATTAAATTATACTAATTCACACTACCTAGTTTAAATCTCCAATCACCTGAGCCAAAACAAGCCGACAACTTTACTGTTTTTTCATTTTTTCTGGGATATACAAACTGAAGGTGCTGTATGCCAGACCTCCCATGCTTCTCATATATAGACCATGTTTCTTGCTTGCACAGGCCTCTCTCTTCTGCCAGCACCTCAAGCATGTGCTTTGGTGGCTACCTCAAAAAGTGCCTGGAGGACTGAAAAGGGGAGAAGCAAGAAACTGTGTCTGGAGGAACAGGCTGTGTGAATCCCACTCTGTAGGTCAGACATCTGCCTCAGGCTTGCAGAGTTGTGCAAAGTATTTCATGTGCCACCTTCTCTTGCCAATGGGTTAGGATGCCCACCAAATGAGGTTGGTGTCCTGGTCTTGAACAGAGAGCAGCAGATCTGACTATGAACAGGGACCAGCAGCTCACACAGGCAGCTGCCTAGCAAGTCTTGGCACCATCAGGGGTGCGGCCAGCTGCCTGGGGGCATTTTAGACTTTAGTTACAGACCCAGGACCCTTAGTTAAGCATATATCCCGCTAAGATACTCTAATCTTTCATCTGATTTAACCCTCCATCCCTGCTCAGGAGTATTAAGGGTTTTGTTCAGCATTTGCAATAGGACCCAGATAGATGAAGAGCTTAAGGTGAAAGGGCAAGGTAAGCAGAGGGGCTGCTAGCAGAGGCTGATCCTTGTCCCATCTGGGAACAGCACAGAGCCCTGTCATTTGTGCTGTGTGCTGCTGCAAGCACTGGACATGAGCAAGCTCAGCATGAGCAGTCCCTGCATGAGCACACCATGCTCAGTCCCAAGAGAGACCAGGGCAGCCACGGGAGGGGCAGGCAGGCTGCTGGGGCAGCTGCAGCACCCCCTGGGGCAGCATGGGGAGAGGAAGGGAGGGAACATCTCTACTCAAAGACCTGCTTGTGCAGTCATAGCCTGTCTGCAGCCACAGCCTGTAAGCAGCCATATGGACCCAGCCGAGCTGAAGACTCAAAACTTCTTCCAGCTGTTGAAGTGTCAGCACCTCAGTCTAATGCCACCCTGGCTGTTACCATTCTCCTCCTAACCACCACTACCCTCCCAGGTTTGTCAGCAAAACTGCTTGTACATGCTTCCCCTGGTCCTCTGGAACCCAAGTGAGCCATGCTAGCTCAGGCAGCTGAAACACAAGGTCTGCCTGTATCCAGTTCAATGCTAGTAAATAGGTCAAGGAAGGCTTGGGGGGGTGTGTGTGCCTGAGTGCTGGGTGAGTGGTAATCTCCTCAGCCGACAGACCTGCCGTTTACAGACACACTGAGGCACCTCTGCGCTCATCTGCCCCGTGCACCCAGGAGCTGACTTTGGCTCGTGTTCCGTGCAAGCTACACCAAGAGGGCGTGTCTGGTCAGAGGAACTCCACATGTGCCCAACACTTTTTCATCACTACATGCTCCTTGACTGCCTCTTCCCCCCCACTGGCAGTCATGGAGAAGGTTCCGTGTAGGTTCCACGTTCCAGCCGAGGTCAAGCAGAGCCACACCACCCTGCACACACTGCCAGGGGCACAGGCCCTACCTCCTGGAACAACAGGGTGTGAAAGCAGGGGGTGTAGATGGTCCTGGCCATGCAGGGTGCATTCCCTCTGCCTCAGCAGACAAGAGCATGATGCTGCTGAGCTGCCTTCTCACATCAGCAGTTTTCATGCCCCTAGTTGCTTGCAGCTAGTGAGAAATGGTTTTGGTGATGCTTTAAACGCTCAGAACTTGACTACTGGGCCTAGCAGTGCTCTTCTCCTGCATGTAATACATGTCCTGTGGTGTAGATGGGTTTGGGGTTGAGCTTATGAGAGCACTGAATTTGCAAGTTCTCACCTCTTCCTTCCTCCCTTCACAAGCACTCTCAAACAAAGATGCCACAAACAAACTACTTTCTTGCAAGAGCCTGTACTACTGTTTTATGTAACCCAGAACTGCAAAATCACTTTCTCTGGGTACCTTAGCAGGCATCAGTGTGGGATTCTCTGACAAGGGATCCAAGGAGACCTGGTGTTGTACAAGCAAGAACCTTACTCTCTAAATAAGACAACTATCAAGATGGTGTTTGTGCCCATTCTTGTTTTTGGGGACTCTCCTTTCTCTTTGCCACCATGACTCATAAAACTCGTTAAGCCAGAGTATGCCTAGCAGAACATTTAATTACACAGCAGTTGCAGGGTAGTGATGGGATTTATGTTTAACAGGCTGACAGCAAGATGGCTTTATCTACAAAGCTGTTCGGATGTCAGTATAGACAGTGCCATCCATAAGGCTAGGCAAGCCATACCAGGCACCAAACCAGCAAGGAGGAAGGTAAAATTTGTGCCAGGAGTAGGCTCAAGACACTAGTGATTTGCATAAACAGTCTGAAAACCTGCCTGTCATCACCACATCTGGAGCAATGTGTGGAAACATTATCTGGTAAATCAACAGCCTTGCACTGCACAGTGACCTAGATAGGAAATACGATGCAAGGAGGGAGAAGGTGAGACTGTGCACTGCTGTAACACATAGATCAGGTTATTTACTGCTGCTTTTATTCTAGCTATGAGTTTAATAGTCAATAAACCACTTGAAAACAAGTTCTAGCCTCTCCCTTCCTTCTCAGACACTCTCACAGCAACACAGCATGCAGCCAGACCAATTTATGAACAATGTATTTCAGTACTTAGCAAAATGTTAACAAAATATTCTTAAAACCACTGTACACATCTCAGCTACGCATGCACAGTTTCAAGAGTACAGCCTCAAGGTGTCTGAGAAGCTGCTCAGAGGGATTACACCAACATTGGAGTGACTACTTATCTCTCGTGTGTGTGAACAGGCTTGTTTACATGAAGAACCTCTTTCCATTGTGGCCTTTGAGATTGCAGGAGGGGGTTCAGTTGCAGCAGGCTAGGATATGTGAGGATGATTTTGCTCACTGGAATAAAAAAGCAAAGGGAAGTTTCTGGGAGCTAATGCATGACACTGTTAGAAATCCCCTCGCATTTGTACATTTTGTCCTGATTACTTAGAAGCCAAGGATGACCAAGTGATTTGTCACCAGTTTTGGTTTTGTGAGGTTTTTCTCCTTGTAATTTACCTTACAATTAGCACATTGTATCATACATTCTAGCCTGTCTAAGGTCTGATCTTAAAATTCTACCATAAAACCTCAGCACACTGAAAGAAGTAAGTACTGTTCTGGTACAGAAAACACATCTCGTTCACCTTTAAAGAAATTGTAGCTGGATGACACTTTCAGGAAGGCAGAGGAATGATACCCTTGTAGGGCAATGGCTCAGTGTTCCTATATTATTTCCATATCATTTTTACATCAACAAAATAAAGATTTCTCTTAACTCTGAAACTCTGCTGGCAGGAAGAAAAACATTTAAAGACTGCGTATCAAAGGTCTTGAAGATCAAACAATAACTTATCTATAGAACAGTGTTCAATATGCAATCTGCCAGTAAGAAAATAGTTTGCTTTCAATTTTCATTCTTCTGCAGACAGAATATTGTCTCCAAAATTAGCCTTGTTCACTCCAAATTACTGAGCTTAGCCAAAATTAAGCCTCTTTTTTATATTTTCAGATTTTTCCCCCCAAAACTAACCAAACAAATAATGGAGTATGCTTCTTTCAAATGTATAGTATACAAGACTTTGATGTTGCAATGAGGCTGAGCTATCAGAAGTCAGAGTGAAATTTCCTTTTTCAATTCCATTTTTTAAAGTTATTTCTTTTGAAAATAATACATGAAANCCCCCATATTTAAACTGTAGCTAAATTTTGGAAGACAATGCTTTTTAATCTGCCATCACAATCAAGGGACCTACATGAATGGAAAGGGAGAGTGTTAGGACAGATTCTTCCAGCTTCTGTAACAGTCACCTGGTTTTCTTACATATTTACATATTTTTTAGAAACAAAATTCCAAGTGTTTTGCTCTTGGGACTTAGTCCAGAGTAATGTTTGTGATTACTCTGTCACATATTATCACAATCCTGACAGTCCATCAGAGCAATTGAATAATTTCTACATGATAAACTACAGCATTTCTTACAGCATGTATTGCTGTTTTCACTGGTCCCAGTGAAATTCCTCCATTTGTTGTGGAAAGATCCCGTCTTCGGGAGTGTTTCTTGACTGATTGAGGCAGGTATCTCTTTTTGTCATTTGCAGCTGATAGTCACTGTGGCTGCATTTTCCACATTGCTGGCAGTAGTTTCTGTGTAGCATCCAAGGGAATTTCTCCCTGCACATGCATTTTTGGGAAGATCCTTACAACTTAATTATGCTCCTCTCAACTTGTCCTCACACCTCATCTCACAATGAAGGAGATCCTGTTCCCCTTCCTGGTCCCACCACACTGCTCCACAACTCTGCTTCCTCTGCCTCCATTGGAGCTCAGCACTCCCCCACACAACAACACTGCAAAACCTCCTCAGGGATGAAGACCTCCTCTATTTATAGAGCACTGAGGCTAGATGAAAGTTTCCAGAGAGTTTTCTGGAAGAGCTCCCATTTAGCTGCTCTGAAGGCTTCCAAAGGGAAACAAGCTTGCACCTTGCTTCAGAGCTTTGCCCGGCATCTAACAATCACTAAATCTTTGCAGTACCATATGGAGTGCACCAGGCATGCGTTTGATATTATATACATTGGCATTTATGAACCTCTGAAAAGTTTTATTCCTGGCATGCTTGGGGCAGATTCTCTAGCATGAACCCATATTCTCAATTGATTTTTGTTCTAAGTCTGTGATTCAGTACTGTCTTAAGATAACAGAGAGGAAAAACTGTTTTTAGCTTCGTGCTGTGGCTTTTTCCTTAAAAAACTGAGGCTGATATTTTTAAATCAAAAACAAGGTTCCATTAACAAATGTGCTGCTGCATGTTGCTCCACAAAGATATGATTCAGCATTTCTTTTACTCATGTCACAAGTTAAATACAGAATATGCTTTAAAATAGTGGAAAAATGGTTGCTGTAGCTAAAATAAGGTAGGAGTCAGGCTGGGTTCACAGGATGGGCATATCTACAAACATGAGTCTGTGTGTGTATACGAGCTAGCCATGTTCAGCCTCTCAAACTGATAAGCTGCTGTTTTTTAAAAAAAAAGAAAAAGGCAGCAAGCCCTTGACTACTTTTGCCCACAGCACATGGCTTTTATTGGAGGATATGTTTGCATAAAGGGAGGAGTGTTGCCTCCCACACAAATTTCAACAACCATTTGAACAATTTGGTAAATAGGTGAGGACAGAGTCTTCATCTATTGTCTGCCTATCCCCTCCAGTTAGAAGTCAATCACACAGTGAGGAAGCTCTAATCTGAGAAATCCTTTTTAGGAATCTGCTTTTTAATGAAAACTCCTGAACGTGATCCCAGCATTACCAACAATCTGAGGGCACACACATACACACTACCCAAAACAAACAAATGAACAAATAACAAAACACACCCAAAACAGCAACAAAAAAGAGAGAATAATTCCAGGGAGAAAATATAAGCCTAAGGCAACAGGAAAGGAAGAAAAAAAGTTAAATCCACCTCCTGACAAGATAAGCGCAATCATCTTCCATTGCACTGTAAGTGGATGAAGAAGCAGCAAATTCTTGTTGACCTGTTTTTGCTTCTGCATAAAAATGAAAGGCCATTTCTTCTAGTACCAATAAATGCCACCTTTTCTCTAGGTCACTAATTAGCTAACTGGGTGAGCAAGGAACAGGTTCAGGTGACTCTAACAGTGACAAACTGATGCAGAATGATAGCAAGACTCAGACACAACCCAGCACTAATTACAGCTCTGTAGCACATACTATCACTCTGAACACAAAACAAGGATGTTAATAATACAAATTCAGCTGTGTGTTTGCACAAAATCCTTGTAAGCTTAATTTTCCAGGACTTAATATTTTGGTACTGCTTTGCAAAAGCTCTCCTATGCACAATTCCAATACTATGTTTCAGTGGATTCATGAACAGCGTTGTGCCATCTGAATGCCCATTGAAAGAGGTAAAATGAATAGTGTCAGTTTAGATCATGCAGGGAGGAGACACAATATTCATAATATGGGAATTTAAATTATTGTATATCCAGTACTAGCATTCCTGGTTTAGTAAATATCTGTCCTTGGTATAAGTTGCTTGGGATGTGCTTTAAAACACGATGAAATACCTTACTCTGGTATTAGTTAAAGAGTATTTGCACAGAGGGTTGTGCTTGTTAGCATAGGAAGAATAAGAAGACAGAGAACACTATCATAATGAGTGTGCATCAATATCACAAGTTTTAATACCATATTTATTCAGTTCTAAACTTTCATGAACTATTATCATCAATAGCCAGAACCTTTCTACTACTAAAACCTGAACAGAAAAACAAACAAACAAACAAAAACTTACAAAATCTGAGTCCCTGGCATGCTGTTTGCACCACTGATAGCCTGAAACACCTCTCCTTGCATCCTTAGCAGTATCAGGTGACGCTAGCCATTATCCTGTCTTGGTACAGAATATCCTGCACTTCGCATCTGCTGATTTCCCTCAATAGAGTTTCAAAATGAAAAGCTTCTCTTCAGTCAGAGAGAAAGTAGAAATGGGTCAAGTTACATAATATGAAGTACATAAGAGTGAAGTTACATGACATGACTGAGTCAGTTTACTATTCTGACTTGGGTGGTCCTGCTTTTCCCTCCCCAACTCCTGGCCCTGCTGGTCCACACCCTCTCTTACACCACATCAAACCACTTCGTAAGCTGATCCAACTTGTTAATCCAACAGAAAACTACTCTCGAACTGACTCACCAAAGGGCTTGACAAGAGTGAAGCCAAGGAGCATGGCTCTGGAGGGAGCAGAACCACCCCTTCTGGTGGCAGCAACTCAAAACCATGTCTTAAATGAACTTGAACTGAAGAAAGCGTTGAAGAAGGACACAAGAGGAGCACTGAAGGCAAACAGAAGGGCATGGAGTAAAATCCTATGTCTTTGGAAAGAATGGAAACGCAAGAATAGACACCACAAAACCCTTGGGATGGGTTAGAGACTGAGGGGTGCAATGGCAGGACAGCAACAGGACATTGCATTGTATTATCTATCAGAAGGGATCATGGGAACATAGGCACTGTCCCGGGAGAAGCAGGAATGGGCAGTGACAAAAGACACGGTACTGAGTCCACCTTGATTGTGGTGACTCTTTGGGGTTCAGGCTCACAGTGCCAGTGTGTGTGTGTGTGTGTGTCTGGGTGTCTGTAGCCAGCCCTGGCAAAGGTGAGCTCTTCAGGACAGATATGCTATCTTGATAGTTTTAACAAAACATGAGCTATAATATTTTATCCCCATTGTTCAAGAAAAGAGGGACGATACCATTGTTCACTTGAAAAGCAAACAAAAATGAAGCCTGTCCCCATTCTTCTCAAGAAACTGCCTCATCAAAAAGAGAAAGAACAAAAATCAAACCACCAAATGTTACTGAGGAATACCACCCAGTCAGTCTTATCAGCTCAAAACCTCACTCACTTATTATCTTTTCCCTCCTCTCTTAAATTACTGACACAGGTCTCTTCTTTCATAGCAGCAAATGTTTTAAGCTCATTGTTTTCTTGGAATCCCCCCTACTTGTACAAGTGCCTCCATAAGAAAAAGAGTTTAGGGATAACAGAAATTGTGCTATCTGGAGAAAAGGAAAAGAAACTGCATCTTCAACTGAATGATAAAATGTCCAGTTTTTTAATGAATATCTCTTCAAAATTTCAGGAACACTTCTTGAGTTCCTCTCTTGAGCTCTGGGTAACTGTTTCTAGGGAATCAAAAAAAAAAAAAAAAAGTGGAGACTTTGTAACTCATTAAATAGCACCATATATTGTAAGGCATGAGCTGAGCTATTCTCAAGTTTCCCAAACCAAGGGGCAGAGGGCAAACTGTCCTTGCCTAAGCCTCAGGGCATCCCTGTTCCCTTTTCCAAATACAAGACCAGGCACTGGCAGAAGTAAGAACTACGTGCCTGGCAGCCGAAAGATGAGGAAAGAGAAAATATGATGTGCAATAAATCAGGTACACACAAAATAATCATGGCAGGTCACATCATCCTAACACTGCACGGCATTGTTTCCACCTTAATGATCTTTCAGCATGTCACCATGCTGAATCATGATGACAGAGGGGCAGGAAGCACATATCAGATGCAGAATGAAAAGGTCTTTTTGTGATTGTGGCACTACGAAGCGCTGGGCTTTCTTTATGTCGGAGTCACCTGTTCTCACTCTGGAAGACTTGTCTGCACCAAAATCAAGAGAAGTTTCTGGAGCAGTTCAGATAAATTTGACCTACATACAGATAAAACAGGAATCACTCTCTTTTTTTGCCCCCAAAACTGCTTATTGCTGTATCAGTGCATGAATTTCAAATGCGTTTAAAAAATGTTCTTTGAAAGTAATTTTCTGTTCATAACTGGTCTTTAAGCACCCTAAGGGCCTGCTGGCTTGCTAAAGTTAGAGGTCAAAAACATACATAATTGTCAATCTTTAGCAAGACAGGGAGTTCTTTTCTAACCAGAGCCAGAAATACTCCCTCTGGAGAAATCTCACAAACAATGTGAAAAAAAGGTTTTGAACTTTCCATGGTACAAAGTTGAAAATGAGGACAAAACTGGAATGAGTTGGTCTTGAGCATTTTCTAAGCTATGCTGCATTTCCACAGCTTTACAGATACAGACATCTGGAAGCAGAATTTTCAGCTAAAAAGAAAAAAAACCCCATTGTTCTGTATATCACTAGTGTAGATAATTTTCCTTAAACATGAATAAAATTATTACAGTAGACAGAAATTTTAATATGTATAAATCTCTCTGGATCAACCCTAACCATATTTTTGGCGTAATAAAAATAGGCTATATTTCCAGATATGAAAATGCATATAATTTCAAACAGATTCAGGGACAGCAAAACCTATTTTAGTTAAACAGCCTGGAGGAATCTCATAATATTAGAAGCAGTATTAAACACAAGTTTACATAGAGTAATTGAAAATACTCCTTATAATTTAGTCCAACACTTATAAACTCAGATTATAATGAAAGGTTTTTTCTTTTAAACATTAGACCATTATGATATTCAGTGATAACCAACTTATTCTTTTACTTTAATTTCAGCAAAAACTTTTAGGGAAACTCTACAATGGCATCAACAAGCACTAAGCAGGATGACACATGGTACAGGGTACTGCAGATTATTTTCAGGGCTCTGAGCCAAATTGTCTGTTGTTCCAAGTGCCCTTTGCCACTTCATACTGTGGAAAATACCACGTTCTTGGCATATCAAAGCCTGGATCTCGAAAATTTCTGAGACCCCTTTGGTTATGCTGCCCAAGTGATTTGAGGGGACCCTGTATTTGGTCATGTGCTCCTCTGTCATGGTCAGCACTAGTCCCGCAAGGCAATAACCCCACACCTTCCAGATCACCTCTACTGGGTGACCCTTTCCTTGCTTTGCAGAAACAGGGGCCAGGGGAGGTATCTGGGAGACAAATAAACGATACTAACCCTTTGAGTACCTCAGGAAAGAGCATGCATCCAACAAAGGAGCACTTGCATAGCTTTGTGGATGTACTTTGTACACTTTGTCCTGATTAGAAAGGAAGTGACTTTAACAGAGAATCCAACTCAGACAAACAGTTCTCTCCTTTAATTTGGAAAAGCTGCAAACCTGTTACAGTTCACTTGCTAGTATGAAAAGCAAGCTTGAAAAATGGCACTGTTGAGACCAGTGAATAATGGTCTACGTGGAATAGCAGCAGTCAGACTGAAGAACATGGTGGAGTGGTCTGGATGGAAGAGAGCAAATGCTACGAGCCCCCAAGTTCTGACTTTTAATTATGACACTGTTGTGGACATGCATCTGTCTCACTGACACCTTACACTACCACCCACCTCAGGAGTACATGTAGCTTCCCAGAGGCCTTCTGGCAGCAATGAAAAACTTAGCGTGGAGTCCAAGCATTTTTTTTCCCATTCACAGCAAAACTATCTCAACATGAGATTACTTTTCATTCAAACTTTATTTCTAAACTGACTTTTTAACCTTCTATAATCTTGTTACTCTGCATTCCCCTTCTCCCCCGGCTTCAAAGATTCTTTTTTGGTTGCTTGTATAATCTCGGCACTGCAGTACACAAGCTAGCTAAAGCATGGTATAAATGCAGCTATTATTACTACTTAATAAAAACAGCGAAGTTATTCATTGACCAATTTCTTCTTTTTTCCCTTTCTAATAAACATATCAGATCCATATCTAAGTGGTGATAAAAAACTATGACCCTGCACTGAGTTTATCCCACAATATCCTCATTATGACTGGTATTTAATTTTAAAGACTTTTCACTGCATTCTCTGCAAAGCAGTATGTCTCATCATTACCTAGTCACTGGTAAAGTTCTTTTCCAACATCCATGGACACAGTCAAGAAATTAGCTATCTTGGAAAAGCCACTTTAGGGAGCAAGTGAAGAGTAACAAGCTGAAAAGAAACAGAAGGAAGTCCCTTCCTCTTCTGTTCTGGCAACCATCATATTGGTCATTTTACTTTGTATACTACATGTTGCTTTTTGTTGTGTTTTGTCCTTACACTGTCTTTTAAGGAACAAGCTCTTTGGCAATGAATAGGGTCTTATACGCTAGGAAAACATTTCTAGCATGTTGCAGACACTATTGTAATATAAATACTCATTGGCTTCCTGAGTTTCCTTACCACCACTGCTCCCCAACACAGCTTTGTCACTGTAAAACAACCTTCATTAAGTTGTTTCGTGCCACTGGTGTAGTGCTGTAACAATAAAATAAGGCAAATACTTCATACATCCAAAGATGGATTTTGTTGAATTTGGTATTTCTGTTGACCATGCTGTGAAACAGTATGATGTCAAGACAACCTGAAGTAGCTTAGCACATTAGCAAATGTGAAAACTAAGACCTTTAATTGTATCCCAAAAGACATGTGGAAAAGAGAGGGAAAGAACAAAAGACTTTTGAAGCCAAATTAGCCTGTAAATTAATAACTATCATTAGATTTTAGCCAGGCACCATACTTGTGCCTTGGATCCTTTCTTAGTTGTTTCATGGTTGGATGATTGAGTTTCAAGTCTGTGACTTTCATCTCCATTATGTTTGCTGAAGGAGTACGCAACAAATGCAAAAGATCTTTAACTCTTCAGTTTCTATCTGGCAGAACACCATTGTTTGCATTTCTCAAGTTTTTGAAAATAACAGCCTTGACTCCCTTCTCATTTAACCCAGTTTAACAATGCTGCAAGTTGAAGGAAATCAGCTGAATTAATCTCACCTTAAAGCAAACTAGAGGAATGCCTAAGCCTAGTATTTTTGACATACCTCATATACTTATAGTTGAAGGAAAAACTCTCATTAAATCTACATTAAAAATCTGTCCACTTAATGCTCTGGACTTAAAACTTGGTTTTATTCCACTTCCTTCTGCCCTTACCACAAAGAAATTACTAATCTGGAATTTTGTTTTTAGTTTCCATCTCTTCCAGTTCATTTGCCACCTTTTTTTTTTTTTTTCTTACTGGTGGTTGTTGTTTCTAATTCACCCTTGGAGCTCGCTGGTCATATTCACCTTGAAATTTTATCCACTGGGCTTTCATGACCTTGTTCCCTCAGTACTCCTTCTGCCTTTCTAATAATTCACCCTGGTTTTCCTTCTCATTTTTCATAGGCACTTGTAGCCTTGGCACATTTTGTTTCTCCTACATTCTTCATACAGTACACTCAGTGCCTAGCATTCCTCCAAGTCCCATTACTATGCCAATCTATCTTAAGTCCAGTTCTATAGGAGAGATTATAAGAACGAAACCATTTTAATTGCATACATAGTCATCTCACTATAATACAAGTATATTACAGTCTTAAGCCTCACAAAAGCCTGTGAGAAGCAAAATCATTAGTATTCCTCTTCTACAGTGGCAGAGAACAAGTCACTTATCCAAACTCACGTGAAATCCTGTGGCAGCCTCTGGGTTACCAACCAGAGGATTCACCTTTCCACACCAAGATCTGTATGCTGGTGCACGTATTTTACACTTCTTGGGCTTTAGAAAGGATTTGCTTAACTTGCAGGCAGTGCAGACCAACGGTATGCATTATGTCTCACCAGCCCAGCCCATGGAGCGGAGACTTGCTGTCTGTTCCCCAAATGGTTCTCTGAGAAGATGGGCCGGAGAACACCCAGCCCAGGAGGAATCCTTGCTCCGCCTCACCACACGGCTCCGAAGCACCGACCACCGTGTGGGGCAGTACTGCAGGAAACAGCAGAATACACTCCACTTTCCTGAACTATACCACAAGCAAGCAAAGCCACGGTTAATCGGATCAGTCGAAGCTTAAACATCACCTCACAGGAGTCCAGGTCCCCATGTGGCTTCTGACAACCGACGTGACTGAGCCGAGACCTTTGTCCCTCCACCAGCACTGCTCTGCCAAACGAGCTTCCTTTTTCCTGTCAGGGACTTTGCCATGTTCATCACAGCACAGGCCACAACTCCTGGCCTCTCCTTGTTCTGGCAGCTACATCAACTGGCTCCTTCTTCCTGCTTTTTGCTTTTTCTAATAAGCTTAGCTCCGGCCTTCATTACCACCGAGTTAGGTGGGACACAAGCCACGTGTTATTTATGAAGGAGACAGCACATGTCTCTCCTGCTCTACCAGCTATCCGGCGGGAATATTTTGGGGCCTACGGGAGCGACATAACCTGGCCCTCCACAGTGGCCGGGTGCCACCGCCGCCACCCTGCCTGTCATTCAAGTCACAGTGCCCAGCTTCCATGTCATCCGCCGCTCCTCGGTGCCGCCTCACCTGCGGCAGGCCCACACCCCGGAGGGGCAGCGGGGCAGCTCGCTACTGGGGTCACGGGCACCCACGGATTAGCGACCTGCCCAGCGACGACGGGGCGGCCCCGGCAGCCCAGACCGGTGACATCCCCCAGCAATTTCCCCACCGTCCCTGCCGGGAAGGCCGCACTTGTCGTAGGGGAGGAAGAGCGCCATCCCCACGGGAGCAGTGTGGCCGGCCCGGCCCGGCCCGAGGCCTGTCCGTGCGCCCATGACCGGGCCCCACGGCTGTGACGGCACCTCTCAACCCCTCACGCAGCGGCACGGAGGACGCGGCCTGCCCCGGCCCGGCCCCTCCCGCCCGGCCACGCCCGCCTGACGCGCCAGCGGCGCTGGCGGGCTGGAAGTGGCGTACGTGCACAACGGGCTGCTGGAGTGGCGCCTCCTCCTCCTCGCCCCGACACAGCGGCGGAGGCGCGGTGGGGAGAGG
>VZRS01002713.1:330456-403340 GCA_013398055.1 Ifrita kowaldi | reverse complement strand
AAAAAACCAGTAGTCCCAGCGACCCCCCACCCTCTGTGGCTCGGTCCTTTTGTTTGGCTTAAGTACCGGCAATTTATTGTCCTGGCAACACTTTGGGGAAAATTCTCTAGGAGAGAAAAAAAGAACAAAACAGAAGGGGAACTCCCCAAACCCCCAACAGCTTCAAACTTGCACTCTAAAAATATCAGTGGTTTTGCTGGGTTTCAATTTTATGCAGCAAAAAGGAATACTGCTTCTGTTTTTATGTGCAGTGGTATGCTTCTGTAAAGAATAGGTGCCAGGGCTTTAGAAAAGGGCTTTTGGAGTTGTAATCCTGAATCACACATGTAATTCCTGGACTACTGTAATTTATGTTCGTACTTGGTTTTCAGTCACTGCTGAAATCCTTCTGTTTGGGGGATCAGAACAGGTGCAGGGAGCAGATCAGTAAAAGCACAATACTTTACTTCTTGGTGGCATGGAAATGCATTACTTCTTCTCACTTTCCCTTGCTTATTTCCCCATGAAATTTTAGTGTGCAGGAGAGATCAGTTCTCTAAAATTTCAGCAAAAGCAGAATGAAAACTGTCATTCACTCTCACACATTTACCTCAGAGTTGAATAAGCAGAAGCAGATGATACCTAGAGTATCACTTCAAATAACTTCTATTGTAACCATATAACTTGTACCCCACTGGTGGTGTTGGCATTGAACTTGCTATCACTTCTATAAACTGTCTAGAAGCATTGTATGAAAAAGCAAGAAGAAATGGGTCTGAGATGTTTAACCTGAATCTCTTGGCTTGTAAACCTGCCTGTGAGGGAAAATGCTATGTTGTGTTAATAGGATCTAATTCAAACTGATTTGCATTCACCAGGGCCAGTCAATTAAGGTAAAGGACGTGAATTAAGGTAAAATGTTAATTGTGAGCAACCTGAGATTTTTACGTTTTGAAGTCTCTGATAGGTGTTTTCTCTAGACTACCTGGGCTCCCTAGAACTGATCTACTTAAACTGATGTGGTTATTCCTTGTCCTGAGTGTCAGCAAATTACTCTCCAGCCTGAAAGGTATCTATACAGCAGTAGTTATAAACTAGCCAAGTACCTTTGAGGTGTGTGGAGACAGCAGCAAGTATAACAGAATGGCTAACTATTTACTCATCCTGGAAGTCCTGACTTACTGCATTCCTTGCTTTTGTTCTCTTGCTTTCCAGACTCTGCTTCCTTCTTTTCTCTAGCAGAGGGTGGCACATACTTGCATATTTGAGCTCTAGTGTCTTTCTTCTTCCTGTTATTTTCTAGTTTTTTCTTCTTTCATCTTTTCATAAATTCTTTTTTTTTTCCTTTCTCTTATCAGTTGCCACATTTGTACATGCGTGTATTTCTGTTTCCTGCCTGTCCTTTTCTTACATACCTAGTGGAGGTAAAAACCTGCTCATCAAAATCAGGAAAAGAAATCATCCTGAATCTCACCCAGGTGAGAAGGTTTTTCCTCCTTCCCCATGAGGAGCATGAAGAAGGGGTTAAGGGTGGGGGCAGGTTTATGATTTTTTTGCTAGCTTTTTCTTTCCTGTATTGTGGACTCTGCTGATCTGAAGCTGGTCCTGGAGTAATACTGCAACTTCCCAGTTATGGACTGGGTTCCTAATAATCACTGTATAACCAGACATCTGATCTATCAGCTATCCCTGTTTCTGCTTGCCATTACACCCAGTGCCAACCATCTCCTAAACCCTACCCCCTGCCTTTTACTGGAAGGACATTAAATAGACAGTTGGACAAGCCCTGTTACATCCCTTTAGTTTTTCCTTCATTCCCACTCCTAGAAACCTGTCAGAAGAGCAGTCCTGTTCAAATTGCTGCATTTTAATGCTCTCCTCTCTTTACTAGTAGGCCAGTGGCATCCACTGCTTCTCAGCCACCTGTAGCTTAAAAAATTGCTTTATTTGTTACACATTGTGCAAACATGTGCAAAACTTGCTTTTCTGCTTTTTCTGGCAATTGCTCACCTCTTACTCTGGAGATCCTGGAGTTTTCTGAAGACCTAGAGGACTTTGGATTCAGACTAGTCTGACTGCGCCTTATTAAATCAGATTCTTTCAAAGTTAGTAATGCTTCTTCAGAAAATAATTCTCCAAGAGTGAGTGGATTTCTCATACCCAGCTGTTAGCTTTTTTATAAACTGGACAGAAGAGGCTCTCTGCTCTTGCCACTTATTTATGTTGCAACTTTTCTACAAACACGTTGGATTAATGTTTCCAAAGAAAAGTAAGGTTTATGGGTGTTCTTTCCACTGTGTCTTATTCTGTAAAATATAACTTTGAGCATGTGTGGCAATAAGAAAACAAATGAAAAATAAGAGGTAGGGAATGAGAACTTGGCAACCAAGCAAGTACTGGAAAGTGATGATGATGCCAAAACTCTGATAGAAGAAAGGAAAGCGAGCACAGGGGCAGGCGTGCAGCTCAGGTAAATCCTGCCCTGACTGAAGAACCCAAGAGCTGTGGCTGGAATTCTGGGCTTAGGAATGTCCGTAAAGTGTGGGGCTTCCCTTCAATTTGCTTGTGGCACGTGCGATTACATTGATCCTTCTGTGTCATTCTGGAGATTGTTTCACTATCACACCTTGAATTTATTTCTTGGTAGAAAACTTACTGATCTCATTACTTCCTAGTGAATGACCTCATGTATGGGTTTGAATTGGCCACTGACTTGGGGGAAAGTGTGTCTAGGTCTCTCTCAAGTCTCCCAGTACTCACTTGTGTTGCTTGACCTTGATACAGAATATGACCGATGCTCGTCCTTATCTGTTGGTTCTTCCCCTGACAGCAGCGTTTCTGTTGATGTTGTTTTCTTGTAGATGAGTGTGCCGGTCAGCGAAGGATTGTGTGGTGATTCATGGACATGCAGCCCACACACAGTTCTTAAATCCCTGTTGGAGTAGAGCCCTGACGTGTGATGACTGTAGTTTTCATTTGTTGTTCCTCATGTACAAGCCTTTTGGGTCCCAGGTGGAGCAGATGATCAGAATACTGACTTGGGATTTCTCCTGCAAATGATCTTTTGATTGAGAAGCACAGAAGCATCCAGAAAAGAATCTTGTTTACGGCCAACTTTAACATTGCTGAGGTTCTGGCAGGTTCTCCTACTAGAGAAAATTACAAAGATATGCTGGTTTTTGAGGGGCAGCTGTGTGGTGATTGTAACTTCGAAGTGTGGTATGAATACAGTGTGTCTGAGGGTGGGGAGCACCACCTGTGACTGCTAGAGCTTCTCCACACCCCTGTGTGTTAGGCTGTAGTTCAGTGAACATTTTGGGCTGGCAGTGCTGGAGAAGTAGTCACTCTTCTTTGCCAGCAGAAGTATTTACATGGCCATCCTGTGAACTGGTTTGGGGAACTGATCCATCTGAAAAATAAACTGGCAAAAGAAGTGCTCCTGGTTCAGTGTTCGGATGTTTGTGCTGGCACAGGGGACTGGCAGATGGTGAGACTTTCTTTCAGCAGCAATGCAAATTTATGCCAGTTTAAAGTGTTTGCCAAACTACAGCCTTAGTTTAGCACTTGGAGTCTGTTTCTCCCAAAATTTGCCCTTGAAAATTCAAACACAGTTTAAGAAATCCTTGTTAGCTATGTATTTTTTTCTTTCTTTTCTTTTTTTTTTTTTTTTTTTTTTTTTTTTTGTTCTTTTGTGTTCAGTGTGAGACTTGGTTCTTGCCATCAGAAATGCCCTCTTCTGTCCTCCAAGAATCTTTCTTGTGACTATTCTGTTCAGAAACTTTGCTCATCTACCCACCAGGTGATCCCATGTAACATGTACAGTGGAAACGTATATTTTCTCCAGATGAAAACTGATTTCTCTCACACTCCCACCTTCAAAACCAACCTGCTCTTACACTTATTGGCTGTTCCTATCCATTACTCTAGAGTTTTATTAACATCAAAGACATTCTTGACTTTTCTGTTTCAAGACAGAGCTGGATTGGCATCCTCTGCCATGAACAGTGTGCTGCAGCTTGCTACTGTTTGCTGTTGGTAAGGAAGGTCCCTGGTCAGCCCCATCCCCTTGTGCCAGCTCCAGCACTTGTTCTTCTTCAGGGGCTCTGTCTGATATGGGCAGTGTCAGTACTGTCTCACATTTCATGTCCTGCTCATTTTCTCTCTTGCGTGGTGCATTAGGATAGCTGTATGAAATTCTGGGTTGTTTTGTTGCTTGCTTTTCCAAGCCTTTTTTGACTGTAACTGGAGTTCTTGTTTTTCAGTTGTTACTGTTCTGGAGATAAGGAACCTGTAACATTGTAGTTTGTGCACATCAGTGTTTTCAGTACACTGTGGATAATTATTTTTTTCCTGTCAGTGATATCAATGATTTTTTGACCATGTTGCGACTTTGATGTTCTGTGCTGTCTCTTCTGCACAGAATGGGCTTGTTTAATACTGCCTGAGAATCGAGTGGGGTGCTTCTCATCATAGCTGTACAGCTTGAGAGGAAGAGCTGTCTTCCCTTCCCTGTGGCCTCTTGGACTGAAATTCTTTGCAAGTGATGTCCTGCCAAGTCATAGGACTGTCTGAACAGCAGTTCTCAGATCCCTGGGTTAGTTGTATCAGTAACCTTGACTGGTTGGTTGAGAGATGTTTTCCTTTTTTCTAGATGGTGCTTAATTTCTGAATAGGCTGCTAGGTATTTCCTGAAAAAAAAATCGGCAGCACATTATTCTCTTCTGTGGTATTTACCATGTTGATTATATTTGTAATTCAGTTGTGTTTAGCCTGTCTTGGTTAATATCTGATGGCTCTTGGCTTGAACAGGCTAGATTGCTATTGGAATTTTGCAGGATGCTGTCTTTCTGGTTGCTACTGTGTTGGTATGTACTGGGTGCTAATATGTATGTTTGTACCTCTAGGTATGTACATAGTGTACTTGGAATTTAAATGAAGGCTTTCTTCTGCAGCAGAAAGGAAACTTGTTACAAAAGGGAAACGGATACTCTATATAAAGCAAAAATTTCTTCTTGACCATCCGGAGACTAAATAATTTCTCCTTAGGCTCCTTAGAGAGCTCTTGTACAAAGAGAGCACTTTTTTCAGTTCAAAAATTAATTTTGGGACTGTTGTGAGTGGGTTGGCTGGTGAATTCTTCAGTAGGACACTCGTGGGGCACCCTGGCTCTTGTGCTGCTGTATTTTGTTACTTTTCAGTGGGGGAGTGACTGCAGACAATGCAAGGACTGTACAAGCATTTTTCAGAAATCAACATACTCAGATTATATCAATTCAAGTACTTTATTCATTGGCATGTTTTTTACACTGCACTAAGAAAACAGTATTTTGAAAGCAGTATTTTTAGTGAATAGAACAGTAGAGTTACTTGACTTTGCAGTTACTACTGAGTGAAATAATCATTATTTATGATACCCTTTTTGTCTTCTGCCTTTGCGGTTTACTACTTAGACCTTTCAGAAGGAAGACTAATTCTAGGCTTTGAGGCCTTTTGGAAAAGTCGTTTGGTGCTGATCAAATCCTTGTAAATGTCTTTGAGTTTCTGAAGGTTGTTGGTTAATGATGGGTGGTCAGGCATATTTCCAGTGCAGGCTTGTGCCAGAATTAGCTGGTAAGTGGCAGTTGTAAGCATCAGGTCAAAATCCACTCGCTGTTCCAGGGCAGTGTCTGTCAAAAATAGACCAATGCTTTTATGCACGTAACAGCTGCTTACACTTGAAGACTTTCTTGTTCTTTGGTATTTAACTTAAAACTGCTTGAGAGTATTTTTGTTAGCTTATGGTGTTATAAATAGGAATTGGGTAGAAATGTGCATACCTGCATGTCTGTGCCGAGGTTGTGTGTGGAGGTATGGTGGTTATCGATATGTTGTGTGCCTAGTGCTCTGACAAAGAGATGAAGGCCATACCTGTAGGGTAATTACTGGGACCTAAAGAAAAAAGTTATTTAATACCCAAGGATGCATTTTACACATTAATTTAGGCTCAGACCAGCTTAGAGCACATAGTTTGACCATGAAGGATTCTGGACTGTAGAAATTATGTACAACTTCCAGGAGATGCTGCTATGTCACCCCAGTGTGCTGTGGTGAGAGCAGAGCCTGAGACTGCCTTGCCTTTTTTCAGCAAAAACAAACATGTTGGAAATGATACAAAGGTTCATGCACTGAGGGAGTTCAGAAAGCTGTTTTCCTTTTAGTCCTAGCAGGGTGAAGGAATTGTTGCATTGATTGTAAAGTTATAAAATGCAATAAAGGCTGAAGACTTTAGGGACTTACGTGTATTTGCTTGGTTTGGTTTTTTTCCTGGGTTTTGTTTGATTTGTCTTTTTGTATGAAGATATTTTAAATCTGTTTCCAGGAAGAGCTTGTATTATCAATTCACATCAATTTGTTCTGTTGATAGCTTGAAATTCTTGGTGAGGTGGCAGAGGCTGCAGGATTCTCTGCTGGGCATAGTCTTGCTGTGGTTTGCTGCCCTTCTGGTGTGCCAGGGTCTGTTATCTTCCTGCTTGAGTAGGTCAGAAGGCTGCAGCTATATAGTTATAACAGTCTTGAAGTTACTAGTCAAATGAAACAAAAAAGTTTCAGTAATAGTTTAGCCTGACTGTTGTGATAATGTGGAATTTAAATTGCTATAGATTAAAAACTTGTCACAACTTCGAGGCAGAAATCCTTGTATGTTTAAGTTCTCTGTGCCGTGAAAAAATCCAGGGATGCAACATGTGTAAGGTTTCCAAAGCAGTTTATAGTTGGTTAATAACGTATCTCTCTTGTTGCTGCTCTCTGTCCTGTTCAAGCATCTGTTCAAGCAGCTAAACCTTGCCATGGATGCCAAGATCCTTCAACAGCTTCTGCTGTATTCGAACAGTGTGTGGTCTGTTCTCTGCTGAAGGCATTGGGCCCTTCCAGTTTCAGTGGTTACTGCATTGTTGTTCAGGCAGCTGGCATGCAGCCTTACTGCTGTGAGAAAGGAAACTGTGGCCAGTTGATAAGGGCATCTTAAACTGACTCCTTTTCAGTTGGCAGACTGGATGATGCCCAGTGAAATAGATGCTGGCTTAATCGTACCTCTGTTTGGCTTCACCTTATTTGTGTGTGTTTAGCCCCTCTATGACAGCACATCAGCCAGGCAGTAGCACTGTTCATAGTGATGGATTTGCTTTTCCAGGTCATACAGGGAGAGGCTGAGAGAGCTGGGGCTGTTTGTGTGGCACAGGAGAAGGTGTGAGGGGACCATACCAGTGTGTACAGATACTTTATAGGGGGAGTGAAGAAGAGGGAGCCAGACTCTTGGCAGCAGTGCTCAGTGGCGAGGCAGTGGGTACGCCGAGATGCAAGAAATTTTTAAGAAACGCTTTTTCCACTGTGATCAAACCAAGAAGCAGGTTGCTGCAGAGGTTGTGGAGTCTCCATCCTTGGAGATACTCAAAACCTGATCACTGGTCACCCAGCCTGCTCTGGGTGACCCACCTCTGAGCAGTGGGCTGGACCATATGATCTCCAGAGGTGCCTGCCAACCTCCTCAACCCTCCCCTGGAAAAAAAATACTGCAGTTTGAAATGGAGGAGATACAAAAGAAGCCAGATTTTGCAATCTGTTAAAATATTTTTTCCAACAATGACACTGCCAGTACAAGTCCTGCTTATTGCATGTCTGAATGGAGTTACCAGGAGTCTATCTTTCTCCTAGTGGTCATTTGCTCCCTAAAGGATCATTGTGGTCAAATATGTCAGTAATGTGACTGTTTGAAATATTCCTGCCTTGGATCCCTTTTGGTCATCCTGGTGGTCACTCTTACTGAGTCTGTGCTGCTGCCTCTTTCCTGTTTTCCCCCAAGTTGCCTGTTTTTCCATTCATATGTGCGTATGCTCATAGCACAGTCCT
The DNA here is from genome assembly GCA_013398055.1 of Ifrita kowaldi. Lineage (NCBI taxonomy): Eukaryota > Metazoa > Chordata > Aves > Passeriformes > Cinclosomatidae > Ifrita > Ifrita kowaldi. The sequence goes on along the minus strand of VZRS01002713.1, from coordinate 395,477 downwards.
TTCCTAGCATAGCTTGCTGATACAAAGCATGTGTATTCTTCACAAGACTGATTTAAGAAATTAAAATCAATTACCTATAGGGGATTCATACTTCAAAATTATTTTGAAGTTATATATGATTTTGGGGCCACTTCAGTTCTGAGAGGGCATAGTGCAGCAGGTGTTGTTATCCTTTTATTGCAAGACAGAAAAATGAAATATGCTGTTTCAAAGCCACAAACCAGCAAAAAGTGCTTTACTTGAATATTTCGCGTATTTTTACTTTATTTATGTAGTAAATTTGTAACAAACATCTGGCCAATATTTTTGGTACATTTCAGTTTCATTTTACTTATGAAAAATGCCACCCACTCCATATTAAAAAAGATAAGTGTGAGGAGGGAACATTTGAACTGATAAGAGTCAGGCTTATGTATTTTGCCAGGCTGTTGAATAAATCAACAACCTGCAGCTCTCAAGTTACAATCCTTACCTCTTCCATCTACCTTCTAGTCATTTTCTTTCATCTGTATTCCCCACACAAACTTGCTGCTCCTGCCCTCTTCCATCCTGCCTGTGCTCCCCTGAGGACCTTGTTCTGCAGTGGTGTGTTTTGTTTGTGTTGAGGGAGAGGAGAAGGGAGAAGGAGCAGGTGCTGAGAGAGGCCGGCTGCCCCAGCAGGGGTGCAGAGGACGAGACTTGCCTCAGTTGCTGCTCTGTGCCAGGTACAGCAGTTGCAGGCACCCTGTCAATGGCCTGTCCTCTGCAAGGACTGCGTTAGAGAGATAAGAGCCATGTGCCTCTCGGGAGGTGTCAGCTTGGCCATCCATACCATATATCTACTGGGAAATTGAAGCCAGATGGAGTTGTGTTCATCTGAAGTGGCCTTCTGTAGGAACTAGATGCCAGGCCGTGAATTGTAGGTTAAAGCTGAGTGGTTTTGAGGAGTATCCATTCTTACTATAAAAAACCCCTAAAATTTAAAACCATTTGTTCTTATTGTTCAGATGCTGAAGGCCCACTCTGCTCAAAGCTTACGTGTTTTGCACTCTGGCTAATTTGGTTTAGGTCCTAGCAGGCTGCCTTCTCATGCTGGGTCAGTGGGAGTTCTTTCTTATCAAATGTCTGTTTCACGCAAGGATTTGTTGTCTGTGTTTATACTGTTATGTATTTGTTGTAAATAATCAATAACTGTTGTGTATATAAAGCTTAAAAGTGTATATAAAATTATGTTCTCATATATCATCTACCTCTGGCAATCCAGGAGCTCTGAGCCAGAAGTTGTATCTAGACCGCTGCTTGTAATACGTGCAGAGAGATGGATACATTTGCCATTAATTTATGTAATCTTGTTTTAAAAGCCATTTGTACTTTTGGCCTCTGCAACATCCTGTAACAGCGAGTCCTGCAGTTTGATTAGATGGAAAAGGAACTTCCTTTTGTTTAAAACCCACTGATGGTGATTTCAGTGTCTCCTAGACTGTATTGTGAAAACTCACTTCCCAGTGGCTTTACTTGTCATATTTTAAAAAAGTCTGGCATTTGCTTGTATGCGTTTTTTCAGCTGACACACTTTCCCTCCTAAACTGAAGAATTGCAGTCTTTATAGTTTTTATCCAATGGGTACTGTTCCATGGTTCTAGTTGTTCCTGCTGCATTTCTGTGCAGCTTTCCTGGTTCTGCTAATCAAGGTAAGGCAAGCAGAAGAGCAGTATTTAATTTACAAATATATCCTGATTTTGTATGCTGGCAGAGTGATGTATTCTGTGTTGCCTTTTCTTGTTTAGTGATTTGTGACACTTTAGTTGCCTCCTCTGCTGTGCTGAGATGAAGTTCTTGGGAGAACAGCCTGTATTTAGTAAAATTTTTTTTTGCTAAAGTGATGTTATCCAGTTTAGAAGACATCACTGTATAAGGAAGCTTTTTTTTCTCCCCCAAGGGGTATTTCTTTGCACTTACTCTTTCATGAAATTCACCTCCCATTTTGTTGTCCAGGCAGTTGGTATTGTTTTGCACCCTTCTGTGTGCCTTTCTGCAGCCAGGGCTAAGATGGGCTGTAGCATATTTAGGTATTGCAGGTAAACACGATCACGCTGCTCCTTCATCCTTTTCCCAGGTCACACAGGAATAGTACAGGTCTTGTGGGAATCCTGCTGGTAACATCTCATTTTTCACTAAAAGGAGGTTAGTTTGCTGTAGTGAAATTGCAGCTGGAATTTACTATTTTATTGGTCTTTCCTTTGCCTGTTCCATTATTTTGAAATACCTTGGAAGTAAGATCCATGGTTAAAGTGCTTTATATTTAAAAATGTCTGATGTTTGCATTAAAATTAATGGGTTGAGTAAATTTGTATTAAATCTCCACTATAGCTTGGACAAAATGACATGTAATGACTCTTGAAGGCCTCCTAACACCTGGCACAGACTCAAGAACAACACAGGAGTTCCTATACTGGAGTCCTGACTTTGTCATTTTCCTTAGTGAAAATAGAAAATGGGAGTTGTCTCTCTCATGAGCCAAGGCTATGCCAAAATTATATTGTAAGAGGTAATAAGATAAACATACATTATTTTTACCTGTTAAGTCCTATAGCTTTGTAAAGGACCTTGTAAACATGGAAAATAATATTCCACTGCAGGACATGAAATGTAGATGAAGATACTATCAACTAGCTTTATGTTCAGTTTAGCCACCTCATATAGCAACTTGAATTTTGCAGATTTCTAGTTTTTATGTGTCTTTTACTCTTTCTACACTCACATCCTGCTACTTTGAAGGAACACACCCACTGAAAGACAAAGCTAGTAATAAATGGTGCTTCCTCACCATTGAGACTTCAAGTTCTGTAATTCATCTTAGAATAGCTCCATATTAAAACTCCAGAGAAAACTTGCCTTTGAAGAACAAAAATTCCAATGCACTCCCACCCCCCCTTCCTCCTGCCCCCTCCCTTTGGGAACAGCTTTCTGGAGGGAGTGATGGAATTCTTCAGGGTCTCAGTGGGGAACAGAATTTGCCAGTGAGGGGAAGATGGAGTCCCTTTGAGATTTTTTTTTTCCTTTGAAAAATGTTACGCTTTTTTCATCATCTAGCCTTCATTTTTAAGGAAGGGTTATCTTGGTTTGGGAACCCTTAATTAAGGGTTGTCTTTACAGAGGAAGTAAATTCTTGGAGTAACTCTTAGTTGTCTTTGAGGTAGCTGTATAGCGTTACTTGTATTGATCCTGGGAATAAAGCATATTGGTCTTTTTACTGGTTTATGTATGTGCCAAGTGGGGGCATAAGTTGCTAGATAGGCTTGAGAGCAGAGCTACCATTCAGAGAGGCAGAGGTAGCTTTTTGCAAGGCCACTCCATGTGAACATTTTACCTGGAGTACAGATGATGGGAGCGGCCTTCTGCACGCAGCGGGTGGATGTGAGCACAGTGCTGTGCATGGAGCGGCGGCTTTTTTATTATCTTTGGCTGCAAATCTGGGTGCTGAGAGTAACCTCCCATGTCCAAGATGCTTTGTGGTGTGGTTCATTAAGGGGCCAGAAGACACCCAAAAGCAATTACAGCTGAGGCCTGCTGAGGTACCTCCCTTGTTAGTGCTTGCAGCTTGATTTCATGGGGTTAGTAGCAGGGCAGTGGCAATTAAAACCCGTGTGGTGGGACTTGCTCCCTTTGTTATTGCAGCACATGGTTGGCAAGTGCATCCACTGTCCACAGGTCCTTGTCCACTCCTCCCCTTCCCTCCCTGTTCTTCCCTACAGCCTTTCTCTGGCTTCAAAATTGGCTTTCCTCTTCTTGGTTGCCCATCTCCGAACAGGTGTGACTTAGAGAGGATTCTAATAGAGTTTTGGGATCTGTAGTGTCTTTAGTATAAAGATACAGGGCCATCTACTACACACAGTAGAAATCATAAAATTTCTACTATACCCACAGAAAATTTCTTGAAGTGCAGTCTCCTATTTAGAAACTGCTATCCAGTGTTAGTGTGCAATACTAGGTATGCGTTTTAGGAGATCTGTTGTTTATTTTCAATATGGTCTCTGCCTGAAAAACTATTTCTGCCAATTCTGAAATCTGAAATGGTTGCTTCCTGACTTGAAGGGGAAGTTGACTGTATAGAAATCTGGAATCTAGGATTTTTAGAATTGGCTGCTGTTCCATTTGTTCCTCAGTTCTTGTGATACTCGGCATTATTTTCCCCCTTCCAGTAATGCAGACGTTTGTCAGTGTTGCCATTCTTTCTGGTGTCTGCTTTCTTCATCTTCCTTTCGCTTCACTGTCCGTTGTCTGTCCATCAGTAATTTCCACTGCTGTTGCTTGAGTTGATGATGAGTTCATACCCTTGGGTATGAGTTGTTTCAGGGTATTTGTAGACTGAGGCAAACACTTTGTCATCTGTTATGCTGTTGCCTCTTTTTTTTCTGTTTTTCTTTAATTGGTACAACATTAAGCTGGGAACAGGCTTTACTTAAGATCTGCAGATCTTGCATGTGGGCTGCATGAAGATGTGATGTGGAACAGTCCTCTTGGTCTGATGTGACACCTCTGATCTGGGCTACTACTGCTAATCCCTGCAATCTCTCCCCAGTGAGTACTGTGGATTGCAAAGCCTTAGCTGTCCTTTGGTTTACCAGGAAAGTTTCTGCTGATTGGATTTTTAGGGACATGCAGATAAACCTTTCTGCAGAAACATGAAAAAAGGAGGTGTATGTATCCTGTCTTGAAATCCATTATTTCTAGGTGGGGTATGGAATAGTGTGCTTCTCTTTCTTACTGAATACAGTGTTTTTAAGATGGTTTAAGAGTATGTAAGTGCTGGCTGCATACTAACACAGCTGGTGTTGAGATTTTTGACTTTCTGTGGGGGCATTTGAGGGGAGGGGTCCTGGTTCTGTACTCTTCTGAATGCCTTCTAAGAGGGGTAAAGAACACTCTGTGACAACTTGCTTAGGAGAAGCTTTCTTGTTCCTGTCAGGTATTGTACAGCATGGCTTTTCTGCTTGCATCTTCACTTTGTGTGGAGTTTGGATTCCATCACCTTCTGATTTTTAGAGTGGGAAATTTGGAGTTTGAGGTTAGCATGTGACTTCTAACCACAATACTTGTTGAGTTATAGACAGTCATAACCATGTCAACTGACAAGAGCCTTGTCACTTAACAGGCTTTTTAGTTGTTGTTCACAGGAAAGGACTGATCTGTTGAGAAGCCTACTTGCCTTTTAGGAAGGGTGAATAATTTGATATATATAAAAAATACTATTTTTGTTACTGAAATAGTGGTAAAGACAAAAAGAGGTCACCTTTTTGACTGGATTGGTTTTCTTCATAGCAGTTTCCTAATGCCAAGTATAAACAGACTTGGAACAAACCAGATGGGTCCATTTTAACCAATTTATAGTTGGCAATGCAGCATGTTCTGTTTTTGCTAAGGCATGAGAGTGATGTGTTTTTTCATCACTCTCATCTCCTGGGCCAGTGGTTGTGACTGACTGGGAAAAAGCCTGTTGAAGCAGCACCACGGAGCTCTGCAGGAGGTCCTAACCTAGAAATGATCTTCTTGCTGCCGTGGACATAAACTTGCTGTATGAGCAGCTGAATTGGCATTTCAGAAGACAGTGGGGCTTTTGTATCAGCCAGACGAGCACAGGCAGTTTCCTCAGGTGTTTTTTTCCTCCCTGGAGTCAGCGTTGGGTACGTTCAGATCTTTCTCGTGCTCGCAAGGCCACATGCTCCTAGAGCAAATACATTGCATTCCTGAGCCACTCTCCTCCAGGAGTTCCACTGATCCAGTGCAGCCTTCTCGTTGCAGCAGAATGCCTCCTTAACCTGAAATGACACTGGCTGGCTCTGCTGGGACGTACAGAGTAGGGGTGGGTTTGGGAATCGCTTTTCCGACTTGGCATGCCAACGTCAGCAGTCCTGCTCCTGGTGGTTTATGCTCAGCTTGTAGTGCTGCATGGCCTCAGCTGTTCCTCAAGGCTTTGCCCGAGGACTGGCAGGAACTGAGGCAGCTGGAATACCAGTAGATTTGTATAATGCCTGCGTGCATTTGAACTGGATACACTGGGTGATCTGGTTAAAACAACAAAACCCCTAAGTGTTGTTTATGCCAGCTGGGAAAGAGGCCTTATTACAGGACTGTGGTGGGATTGTAAAGAAAAACTGTCTCCATCCAAGCCTATGTGTGAAAGCCCATAAAAAGTGGCATGAGCAGAGTCAGCATTTCTTGCATTTAAATTGTAGGTGGCTTGAAAGCATATTACAGGCTGTTCATTGCTATTTGGCTTTAAACCTTAGTTAGACTTCTGTGCAGTGCTAATATAAATTAAATCAGTGCCTATAAATAAATGTCTATTAGCATTTCAGTGCATGGTTATTTCTTTTTCTGTAACATATAAATAATTTCAAAGAATTGTCTGGACTCTAATAGTAGGAGTGAATGCTGTAGTATGTGGTGTGAAGTTTGGAATTCTGTGGGCATGCTGAATCACGTATGTCCCCTTGAAAATAACCTTAAAATCATTCTCCTCAGCATACTGTTTATGACAGTAAATCTTGCTGTGGTTAAAATCTAGAGGTGGTACCTGAGGCCTAGACTTGGACCCTTTACTGCATCTACATGAACATTTACTAAACTTTAGAAACTTGCAGTACACAAGTACTTCCAAGTATCTGGCTAACCATAGTACTAAACAAACAATCCTGTTCCCATGCAGTTTTGCAACTTTCAAATTTATATAAAGATACCTTTCCTGCAAGCTAAATTTCACTTATGTGGCTATTTTGTTCCCTAAAACAGAAACAAAATTGCAGTTTTAAGTAAGAAATGAATCTCCCTCCTAGTAGTTAGCAAAATGTGTGGTTTGTCTTCTATAGGAAAGAAATTCCAGGCTTCTCAGTATGTATGGTTTTGAGGAGAGAATGGCAGAGAGGATGAGTGATAGTCTTTAAATGGCAAATTTCTCAGCCATTTATTTTCACAGATAATATAGTAAAGTGTTGTTTAAATAGAAAAACAAAAAACAACCACCTCTTGCCCACCCTTAATCCTTAGTGTTTCTTCCTTCCCAGCCTCTCCTGGTGCTAAGAGGTCCCCAGCTTTGACATGTGGGCTAATGTGCATGCTTTATTTTTACGGTAGTGTATCACAGCATCATTAAGGTTGAAAAAGACCCCTTTAGGTTGAGTCCAGTTGCTGTTGAAAGTTTACCCAGTAGATCTCACACAACTGAACAAATTTGTTGATACTACGTAATAATCTATAGTTAACCATGCTTTTTTATGTGTTGTTCATCCGTGTGCCTGCTGATGTCATGTGGTTGGCTCTGGAAATCTGATGTGCACGAAGTGCTGTCAGAATATATTTTAAGTGATGTAGCCGAATGAGACTTAACTTCATACTATTTTAGTGCACTGTTGTAGTTTGCTTTAGTGTTGTGTTATTTTTAGTTCTTAAAGATGTTGCTGCTCTGTGCCCTTTTTGAATGGGCAGTGATGAAACTAGGAAGTTGAGTAGTCTCATGCGAGAGCAGAAAGCTCTGCCCCATCTTGGGGAAAAACATTTCAAAGTACTTATTTTCTAAATGGTATTATTCATTTCAAAGTAATTATGGCGTTAAATTAAAAACAGACTCTTAAAATTTGTGTTGACTGACTTACCTCTCTGTCAGATTTTTGTACAGCGCCAAAACAGTGAGTCATGAGTCTGCTTCTCTTGAAGGGAACGGAGAGTTAGCCATGGAGGCCTGCCAATTCTACAAACATATATAACAGTATTCAACAGTTGTTTGAATCTGAAATGTATTGGTCAACTTATTTAATCATACTGAAGGCAAATTTAGGCTGACACAAACCAAAGTATGCTTTAGACCCTTCCGAGCTGAAAAGTCAAGTGTTGTGTTTGCTCCTAGGCTTTTAAGAGAGAACTTTCTGCCTCTGATGACACTGCTTTTCATCTAATTTCTTTGGGAAGCCTCAAATAAGTATATCTGGAGGATTTTTTTGCTTGTTTGTTCTGTGTTGTTGACCCTTTTTTTTAAAGTTTCCAATAGACTTTGATATCAAAACTATCAGAATTAGTTTTGTTGAACCTTACGGGAGGGAGCTATTACTGCTTTGAAGCACTGACATATCTTGGATGTGCTTGTGTAAATTTTTTTTTTAAATTTTTTCTTTTTTCTTTTTTTTTAGAGAATGCAGGTGGTTTAGTCTTGAAGACATTGTGTTCAGAGATATGTTGTATAAACTTTACTCTTTTTTTTATTACCCTATTTAAGCCAGTGCACAGCTCTCTGTGTACATTTTTAGATTTGAACTCAGTTTTATTTTTCTGATAAGCAGTTACATTAAGTTAATGGAAACTAGGCCTTCATAAGATTGAAGGACTGCAGGTGTATTTGCAGTGCCTTCACTGACTCAACTTTAAAACAGCACCTTTTGGTTAAACTGGCACAGTTTTGAGAATAGGCAGGTCCCACCTAACCTGGCTAGCAGCCTGGAAAATGCCACTGTGTTAACTGTTACAGAAGATACAATCTTTCTTTTTCCTTGCCGTTTGTAAGTTGACTCAGCCCTCTCTTGGCCTTTGGAGATTTGAGACTTGCAGCTTTATGAGCTCAGGTACAGGAGAGCAGAAAAGCTCATTAATGTTTAAGCACTTTTATCTCAGTTTAGTAGTGGTGAGAGCTGCAGAACTTCATCTGGGAAGTGTGTTTTAGATTTTCCTGTTGTGTCTGTCTGTAGCACTGTTTTCAGTTGCTCATGGGTTCGGCTTTGGAGATGTGTTCTCCAAGTCTCAGTCAAAGCCTCCATGCAGGGAATGTGCCTTCTTCTGTCCCCATGTTGAGAATCAATACCATCTTCCCCTGGTTAATGCCTCTTGCTTGATAGTTTTATAAGAGCTTCTCTATCCTATGTTTTATTTTGTTAGATGTATTCATCAAAGTGTAAGCACATCCTACGTGCGCAGTCATTTCCTAAATATCAGACTTAAGCAACTGCAGTTCTGTGGTTTTTCCTGTGCCATGTGTAAGAACTGAAGAATCATGTAGACTTGTATGCACATTTCTTCAGCAGTTCAAGAGCTGAAGAGTATTTCTTGGAGCCTATGGGCATGCATGGATTAAAGGAATGATATTTGGAAATGAACTTTGTGTGGTCCTGCGTTGAGCACAATTAGTATTGAATGGTAAAGGGAGAGTACCATGCTTGATGTTGCTACAGTGAAAAATACCTGGCCTGGTTTTTGCTGAGTGGTACCATGGTTACTAAATTCAAGCTGTTTGGATCCAAACTTCATGTGGCTCTTCTGGCCCTAGAGAGCTCAGCTGAATGTGGCCACTGAACCAGCATGAAAATTGCTGCCTTCTGGCTTGTGTCAGTTTATTAGAATGTTTGCAGGGAATGTTCTGAGCAGGTAAATGTCATGTAAAAATGAAGACAGGAGTAAAGCCATGACTTGAAGAGGAGTTGAACTGCTGGGTTGGCAACGCTTTTTCTGAAATTTGGTTTGAGAAATCAGCATCTTTGGCAAGTTAGAAATAAGCAATGTATAAAGGTATTAATATGTTGTGCCAGACTTTTGATGGTGTGGCATGGTATGTTATGTTGCTTGATTTTGTATGCATATGAAATGTGGTTCTATCCAAAGCAAGTAGAAAACTTGTATTGGCCATTGCATTGAAAAGCCTGGGAAGGAGGGAGGTAGGTCGGGTTACTGAACTCCCTAGAAGGTCATGGAAGATGTAATCCATGTACATAGCTGTGTGCTCATTCTATTAATAGTATAAGCAGCTATGTCAACTCTCAGTTTTTCCTCTCTCGCTTCCTATCTAAGTTCATTTTTCATCTCTGTTCTTAGTTCAGTTTGCCTTCACTTTGCCAAGCTTTCTGACTTTGCTGTTAAAACTTTGCAAGATACAAGATAGGGTGGACCTGTGTTTGTCATCCTTGCCTTCAGTTGTTGGGGTTTTTTTCCTGAAAGAGCAGCTTACTCTGTTCTTGCAAGAAGATGGCACAAATCGCTGATGTATGCTGTAGTTACGGTTTATTAGTTTGGGTGGTGGGGAATTTGTTGGTTTGTGTTTTGGTATTTGGGGGTTTTTTCCCTTCACTCTGCAGCCAGGTGTTTACCATATCTGCAGAGAAAAATGCAACAGAAAATAATGGTTCCTAAATCCTTTGCTAACAGACAAATTGAATGGCTGTACTGGTAATTTAATATTAGGAGAAAGGGCTTAAAGATCAAAAGCTGCTGCAACATGTCAGTTTTTTCTTTATTTTGGTTTCTAACTTAGAGATTCCTCTCTTCTCTTGAGGATGTATAATGCCTTGATTAATTTTTAAGCTGCTAAGTAGCAGTTTGCTTTCCCCTTGCATGTTCTCCAGTTGACAATGACCGCAAGGCATGAATTTTTAATGAGAAAACTTTGCAGGGCCTGATATTTCTCTCCAGCTTTTCTAGTTTCACAATGTTGACATGTGTGAAAACTTGTTTCTGTAGCCTTGCTTACTAAACCATGGAGGATAACAGCAAGAAATTTTACTCAGATGGAAGTTAGTATGGAAAAACTTACGTTAGCTGTGTCTTAGATTTATTTTACCCTTTTTTAGGTTGCTCTGTTTTGGTTAAGGCTGACAGGAGTTTCTCTGTGTTGACATTTTCTTTCTGTTGCAAGTGTCTGTCTGTGCTTGTGAAGGATTTGCAGAAGAGTTATGAATTCAAACCAAGTTGTACCATTCTAGCATGACTAAGTCAGTAATCTTGATCCTGCTCACACAAGGTGATACTAAACCAGTCTTCTTCTCCTTTGATCTGACTATTACTTTGTTCAACTTGTGAAAAATCATAGTCTGATGTGTGCTTAAAGTGAAGTGTAGTTCCTCAGGACTCTGATGTGTCAGGGATGAACAAATTTCTGAAATAGAAATGCACCACAGACCGAACAGGGATGCATCATTGTTAAATTTTATTTTCTTTCTTTGGTTCTGTATTGCAGTGGTGTATGAGGTTTTTTCTTTCTTTGAATAATCTGTCAGATGGTCTATGCCAAGGATTTCCAGTGAAGTCTTTGTGAACACATCTGATAAATTTTGGTAGGAAGTCATCGGTCTTGCATTTAGACATCTTGTTTTGCTCACTGAGATTTGCAGTTCCTTCAGCAAACAGCAAAAGTGACATCTCCTTGACTGATGCAGCTTTAATCTGAGCTAAACAATAAAGTTTAAATATTAATATATTTAATATATTTATTTAATAAATTAGTAGAACACACATCTTCTCCATTATATGTTTGTGGTTTTGGGGTGTTTTTCCCCCTTAAGGAATTCTGTGTTCTTATGTTACTGGTATTCTCTCTTTCCTAAGAGTTTGCTTTAATGCTTCCCTTTTTTAGGGAACAATACCTAAGCTTCCAGGCATCCAGCAGTTTGAGGAATGGAGAGGATAGAAGAAAAAGCTTCAGTTTGTTTACCTGCAAGTCTTCCTTCTTTATAGATGGTAGAGACTGTCATACTTCTGTGTGAAAGGAGGCTGAGACTAGTCCCAAAAGAAATCATGTTTTCAGCTGCACTGTTGTGCTGTACCTCCCAGGGCTGAGTCTTAGCTGATGTGTCTTTACGTAGTGAAAAAAACTGTATGGACTATGGTTTATTCCCTCTGATGTTACCTTTGTGCATTTTATTGTTAGAGTAATGCCTGGCACACTAAAGGTGCCTATTCTTAGCAAAAGATCTGTGGTTTTAATTAGTTCTTCTGTTAACAATTTAATGTTGCTTATTTGAGCTGATGGCTTTATTTTCCGGAGTTAAAACATTCACAAATTGAACATCTGTATGTGAATGAGTGATCAGCAGCAGCTTTAGTGTGTGAGTACTTCAGATTTGATAGACACAAGCTGGGCAGATATCAGAGTGGGGAGGGCACTTTCATGCTTTCTTGATTACTCATGAATTCCAGGGGGTATCTTAGGACAGCACTCATGTGCTAGACACGAGTGCTCAGCCTAAAACAGAATGCACTTGGGTTAAAGAAGGTTAATAGTAAAAGTGTTGGCACAGGAATCCTGTGAGTGAGCAAGTCCAATGTGTGACTTAAGTAAATTTTTTGCAGAAAGTAAGTTTACTGAATGCTTAAAAATTTTGATGCCCGAGAAGCACAAAAGAGGAGGCTCCTTTTCTGTTAAGAAAATGCAAGTAATACCTTGAGTTAAACTAACTGATTGCTTTTATGGGACAACTGATGAGACAGGTAGCTCTTTGTTTTGGAAAGGTAGCAACTTTGTTGTTCATAGCCCAAAATGTTAAGGAATCTTGGACTTCCAGGTCTCAAATGCGTGGCCTATACTGACCGCCATTAACAGTGTTTGGAAAAAAAAAGCCACAGACACGAATTTTTCTCTGTTCTTGATATACATGGCTTGGCTTGCTTATTTATACTGTAAAATGTTAAAACAACAAAAGCACGTAGCTTCATTATTTATGTGGATCACTTTGTTGCCCTTTCCATGTGGGTAATCTTGCACTACATGACAGTTTGGCATGAACTCACTTCATACTGTTGCACAAAGCAGTATATTTCCCATGTCTGATAAATTGTTACATTTTGTACCTTTCCTTATCATAGGTTAATTGGGGACATGGAATTGTCACACTAACTGGCAAAAGCAACGTATATTATGGTACAGCAGCTGAGTTGCAAATTTGTTTGCTTTCCAATTTGCTGCTAAAGGCTGAGTCATTCTCACTGTTATAACAAATACATATTAGATAAGTTATCGCAGCAAAACTGTTTCTTGTCACTTGGAGTTGATGATAGGAGAAGTTTCAGACTCTAAAGTTGAAAACAAGAGGTCTTTTTAAACATTGAAAATATTTTAGACTGAAATTTTTTTATGAAACTAATATGGCTGCTGTTAATGTGAAGCTGGTGACAACTGGTGTTTCCCCAGACTTCCCAAAAAGTGCTGCTGGTCCTCTTTTTCTTCAGCAGTGTGGTGTGAAATATTGTTTTGTTGCCTTGGAGTCTAAATCCTCATGATTAAAATGAGAATTGAGATTGCTCTAGCTGCTTGATCTCAAAGTTCTCACTCTGAGAGTTAGTAGCTGTTTTCACAGAGAGTGAGCAACAGTTAGAGTTTAATTTGCGTGGTATGTCTCAGCAAAGCCCCTTAAATTAAAACTTCCCTGTTATTAGGAATACTGTTACAGGATTGGACCTAGATCTGCTTTCAGCACTGTTCATACTCCATGAGAGCTTGATAGGATTTATGTGGTACATGGGACTTTTTTGTCAGGAGTGTTGGCTTTTAGTGGAAACCAAATATCTTCCTCTTCCAGCCCAGCTTTGATTTTGTTTTCTTCCTTTTTTTTTCTCCCTAAGAAAGGAAATTACAGAACCGTATTACATTATTTGGTAGCTTTAACTCACTGTTTTGATTTCTGTGGGTTTATCTTTCTGCAGCAAAACTGATAAGTCACGACTTTGTCAAATATTAGATCATATTCTTGATATGTGTAATTTTTTCATAACGTGAGGCCTGTAATGATAAATGCATTATGATTACAGTAAAGAGGCTGAGAAGCTGAAGTGCCTAATCAAAATTAAAAGTATATTTGAATTTTGTATTTTTGAGTACCTTTCATGAAGTGTAGTCACTTCCAACTGATGTGACTGAAGTTGGGCTTAATTTTAGGATTCGTTTCAGTCACGGTGTCACAACTTGGCAAATACTATGTTTTGATTTCTGCCTAGACAGAGCTACTAAAAACTGCTTTTTCTAGTAGTAAAGTATATATGGAAATAAAGATTTTTAAATGGTTGTTGCTACACCAAAATCCATTCTGCGTACATGTGATATGCAAATGTTTTACCGATTGAACTGCAAGTACTTTAAACTGTCTCTCAGTTCTCACAAAGCACAGTTTACCCAGCTACCTGCACTGAATGTATTCCTCAATGCTTGCAAGTAATACAAACTCTGGAAAGATTTATTTACAGCATATTAAAAAAAAAAGGGGGAGGGAGTTAACAGTAAAAAGCAAAAAAATTGCTTTATTGGGTAAATATTTTTTATGTATTACATGAGAAGTGTAAGCGTTTGCAATGCAGAGATCTGACTTAGAATTCTAACTCAACCAGACTAAATCTAGACAGGAATGTTTGTTTATAAAAGTTTTTTACTTTTTTTCATGCAGCAGACAGTCATTGAGATTAGCAGTATGTTGCTTTGTTGGTAGAAACTCACCTTTTTGTTTGGTTTTTGGCTGGTTGTTTTTTTAATTCATGCTACAATTTCTTGCAGGTAGGATATTGTCACTGCAGACATCTGAGTGCTGTGGTGGCAGTGGGTGACTTGACCTGGAAAACTTTGTTCTGATGTCTTTCGAAAAACTGAAATAATTGTTACATTCGAGCAAAGGCATAAAGATACAGGGATGTGCTGTGCAACGAACCAGCCACGTGCTCTGATAGCTAATCAAGCTAATCAGGCCATCTGGGAGCGAGGGCCGGCTTGTTTCACACGCACATCCGCATGTCTGAAGACTCAGAAATCCCCTTCCAGGGGTCTTTCAAGCCAGCTGAGCAAAGTGCAGCATGGGAAGTTTAATACACTGCTGCACTGGGAGTTGTTTGATGTCAGAAAGTTGTTGCAGATTACTGCTCGGTGTCTGTTTTCCACTTCTCACTTCTTGACTAAAAAGGATGTTTTTGTTGTACACGTAGGTTTGTTTCAACAAAGGTTCAAAGACCTCCTATGTACAGGACAAAACACAAGCCCAAGAATGCACTTGGAGTGATCGAGTAACATGGGCTACTGGTTTTGTCTAAAAGTCTCCTAAAAATAAAGTTTGACATTTTTTGAAAAGGAATTCTTTGCATTGGAAGCACAGGGAAAAAAAAAAGTTAAAAAGATAGCTGTCTGAACTTGAGTCTGGAAGATTGCTTATCATGAGGAGAAGCTATTAAATTACACACAAGACATTCTTCCTCTCTTCTATGTCATTCAGGGGAGGGAAGTCTGAACGATTAGTCACAACATGAGAGTAGCCCCACCTTCCATGCCTTAATTAAGTGTTCCTTTCAGTGTCTTTCATGCCTTTGTTGTCGACATCTGTTTGTGTTCTAAACCAGTTTTTAACCAGAAAGAAAACACAGCTGAAAACATTCTTTGGACATTATTTCTGGTTTAATTTTTCTGTTGCTTATGTATTAATTACTTAAGAATTAATATAGAGAAAATGTAGGCTTTTCCCACACACAGAGATAAAAGTAATTATTGTATTTGATTCTTTGATTCCAGGCTATGGTGGCTTGTTATCCAGGCAATGGAACAGGATATGTGCGCCATGTTGATAATCCAAATGGAGATGGAAGATGTGTTACATGTATATATTATCTTAATAAGGACTGGGATGCCAAGGTATGCAATAATTTCTTTCTAAAACGTTTTTCACGTACATACAGAGATATATATATATATATGTAAAGATATATATAGATATATATACACACTTGTTACTGCACCTTTGCTACAGGTTTTTGTTTATGTCCTTATTTCTGTGCCTTAGTTGAGTTTTTACATTGTATTAACTGTGGATATCCTTTGCCTCCCTAATTATGTTGTTAGTGAGAGCAGATAGAGATGAAGCATTTATTTTCAAGGTTTTGAATGATGCCAGCAGGACCTTCTTGACAGTAAGATTGAATGAAAGTGGTAAATGCCCCCCTATACACAAAGAGAAATTAAAGGCAATTTCATATATTCTTAATTTAATTTTTCTTTATATTCCTGCTAAATCTTGAGTTTACTATTTGTGCAGCTAGATTGCTTATTCGAGTATGCTTATAAAAAGAAAGATGCTGTAGCTTGGGAGCATTTTCAAATAAGCCAAGTGTTATGGTCATTGGTACGTCAGTGTAGCGCAAAGCAGCACAAGTCTTGTATCATTGTAGATACAGGGTATAGAACAGATTTATACCACTGTTCAAGTGATCTAAGAATTTACTACTGGTGGCTATGATAAAGTGAATTTTTAGTAAGGATTTTCCTAGTGATTCAAAGGGACCAGGCAGGTTTGAAGAATAGATGTAGCTAAGTGTGGCAGTATTGAGACCATGAAAGAGTAATGCAAGGACAGCTTTGCTAATTCTCTGATTTCTCTGCCATTAACAGTGGAGAAGTTCATTCTCATAGTGTATGGGGAAAAAAGAAAGATGAAACTACTGATGCTTCATCGTACTTAGGGAGTAGCATGTGGAAGAGCACATAGGAGCAGTCAGATTCTGTGCATTGTGTGCACCAGATATGGATAACACAGATTGCAGATGAGAGTTGTTATTTTTCTTTTTTTTTTTCCTCATAACATACTTGCATAAAACTGGTAGATCAGAAAGCTGAGTCAAATGGATGCACTGCAAGCTTTCTGTTTCTGATGTGCTCTTTGACACGTTGTAGGATTCAAATTGAATCCTACAATCAGAAAATACACTTTTTTACCATGATAGCATCTTTGCATATAAGCATACTGTTTGTACTGAACATCTTAAAGTGCAGCTTTGGGGCATTTTAGTTGATTTATGGTTTCTCTCTTGGAAAAAAAAAAGTGAATACATACCAGAGTGTAGAAGTCAAGCAAATTGCATTTTCACAATAATTGTGAAAAATTTACTAGCTGGATATTTAATTTATGAGCAAAGGCATTATTATCCTGCAAAATCTATTTTAAATTACAAATTAATATACTACCAAGTATTTTTCTTATTGAAAAAAGAAGCTCAAACTTTCTTTAGGTGAAGAAATGGATCTGAATTGTCACTTGTTTGCTGATTTAGATCCCAGATGCCCCTGTCATTTATATTGATTTGCCTTGTTAGTACTTGCACTGTTATGTCTGTTATGACACGAAGGTCTATGGTGGCCATCTATAGTTAGATTTAACAACATCAACACCATCAGTAGGAAGAAGTTAATGTGACTTAAATATAATTGACCCCACCTACTTGTGCTTATTTCTAGACATACATAGGTAGGTTCAACTGTTTTCAAAACCTGGAAGAGATCTGAATTGACCATGAGTAGTACGGATTCAAGCTTTAATCTGAAGTTTCCTACCCTTTCCTTATTTTAATAACACGTAAACTTGTGCCTCAGTTAAATGAAATAATCTCTTTCATAGGAAGGGTGAAACTCAGATGTGAAATGTTTCTCCTGTCTATACTGGGGTGTTTTTAGCCACCTGTGTAATATCAGTCAGTTTTGTCCATTTTTTTTGCTGATTTTTTGCATCAACCCCCCCCCCATCTAAGCTCACAGCTTTTACCTAAGTGTGAATGCACATTTAATATTTGCAAGCATTCTGAAATCACTCAGTGCAAATTGTGTTAAACATTTTGTTAAATGAAATGTATTAACAGAAAAGCCATAGATTCAGAATTTCTGTAGCACTTGATAAAGGCTTTTGTTTCAGTTCCAAGTGTCTGAAGTATTTTCAAATGTGATATTCAGTACTGTTAAATACAATGAGACATCATTCTCAAGCATTGCTTGAAAATATTTCATTTGTAGGTAAGTGGAGGCATCCTTCGGATATTTCCAGAAGGTAAAGCCCAATTTGCTGATATTGAACCCAAATTTGATAGACTGCTATTCTTCTGGTCTGATCGCCGCAACCCTCATGAAGTACAGCCAGCATTTGCTACAAGGTAGGAATGATGGACTCCCTACTGCATGATGCCTGTCTTAGCAAGAAATGAGAAATGAGTGATGCTATGAATTATGACCTGATAAAAGGGAGAGTTGTTTCTGCTAATGGCTGATTAGGCTTCCCTGTGTTGCTGAGTTTGTAGTGATGCCTGATCTTTATTTTGGAGAAAACCTCCCAAGTAGGTCGGTGGGAAGTTTCTGGGCATGGGCTTGGCAGAACTGGGTGGGAGCACACAGAGCCATAAGCAGACCCCAACTTAGCCAAAGGGGTACCATCTTCATTATTTCTCTGTAGTGGCTTTAAACTCTTTTCCCTTCCCTTTGTCCTTAGCACCCTACTGTGTTACTGGAAGATTTACTGGGTGCTTCAGTTTAATGTTCCCTCTTGTTGGGAGGGAGCTGTCAGAAAATAGCAATTTTCAAGCTAAGCTGCCACATTCTAATTTGGGAACTGGGTGAGGGTTGTGGAACAGAAACAACCATTGATACACAAATATTTTTCTGGAGTATTAGAGGAGTTGCTCTCAGTCTGAGGCACAGGGGGAACTTGATCTCTCTTTTGTCCCTCAGTGCAGGGCAGTTGTTGATGCTAGAGGTACCTACATTCACTGCCCCCACCTGAGAAGTGACATTTCCGGACAGTGGTAATAGGTAAATCAATTGAGTCATTGATCCAGACTTCCTGTTGCCCATGTTCTAACATGTTTGGATGGCCGGAGCACTGAACATTGACTGGAGCTGTGAGATAACACAACTACCTTTGCAAGAAGTAACTTGAAACTGCCTTCAGTGCATCCTCTTGCAGCTTTTCCAGAAGCTGTACTGCTTTCCCCTCCCCCTTTCTGCTCCCAGAAGAGTCAGAGGGTGAAATGCCATTTACTAAAGCTCCTTAAAGTCTTTTCTCAATAGCTGGCATTTTGTATTTAAATCCTCTATGGGCAGTGGAAAACCAGAGGAGCCACATAAGAAGGGGTAGTTAATTGTCCCTTGTGGTAAATGTCCAAAAAAGATGATCCTGCAGCATGACTCAGCTATGAACTTGACCTAGTAAAAAGATAAGGTCACAGGGCAAGGTGACGTGGGCAGAGACTTTATTCTGGACAAGAACCATGATAACAACTCATTAGGAAAAAGAGTGTAAACTTAGAGCATCAGTATCACCCTTTCAATGACTTTTCAGTTAATACCTACTAGGAGGAAAAAAACCCAGACTAACTGCTTGCTTTATGAAAACTTTCTTCTCTCAGACTGCAGAAGTATCATCTAATTTAGGTTGTGTTTCATGTCAAGTGCTTCACTGGTATTTTCCTTCATAGTTCAGGAGTTCTTTTTTCTTCTGTTTCCTTAGGTACGCAATAACAGTGTGGTATTTTGATGCAGATGAAAGAGCACGAGCTAAAGTAAAATATCTAACAGGTAAGCTCTTCTTCTTATCATTGTTATTTTTTGTGGAAGAGTAGCTAAGTATAGCCTTGTCTCCTCAGCCCACCCTCTGCACAAAAAGAGAGAGAAAGCGGCGTAACTCAAGAGCCAGGTTTTACAGGGAGGGTGACCCAGGGATTGAACTCCTGGGCAGTGATTTGTGAAATCCAGGTCAATGCCTATCCTGCTCACGCTTCCTCTGAGATCTGAGGCTGCTCACTATTTTTACATGGGGGATACAGCTTCTCCCACTCTTGTCTCCCTAATATATGTGGAGGATAAATACACCAGAGACTGTTTCAGGCACTGCAGAACTGAGAGCTCTGGAAATAGTTTTGATTGACTATAGGGATTCAACAAGTGAATACAATTTTATTTGACTAAAATTTTTATATTGGAAAAACAAAAGCCTAAAATTAAAATCTGTAATCAAAGAATGGACTTAGTTCCTTCATTTCCAATTTCACCTATCTAGCATCTGTTTTCCTTCTCTGGCTTCTCCCTCAAGAGGAAGTTGATCTAATTTTCCTGTTCAAATTAGCATTATAAGGAGAAATGGCTAGGACTTCTATCATGCTTGTAATTGGCATCACAGTTTTGTGTTTGTTACAGTAGTTTAAAAATAAACCCAGATCGGATGTACTTCAGATGCACACACGCATGAACACGGTTTTGTCAAGAGCTCTGAAACCAATGATGTTGAAGTCATTTCTACCTGAGACTTCCATTCACTGCTGTTAGGTATCTGGAGCTCCTGAGCAGCCCCAGAGCTGTGCACAGCTCAGTTCAGTCCCTCCTGGTGCTCTCTGTGACCCTGCATTTTGGGGGTGGCAAGAGCAGTGCAGCTCCTGCTTGGCTTTCAAAGGGAGCCCCTCATCTCCAGCCGGGCAGGCTGTCCCACTGCTTGGTGGCACGTGCCTGGCAAGGCACAGTGAATTCCCAGGCAGTCAGGACTGCTGGATAATGCCTGCCTGGTCTCCACAGGAAGCCTGTCTGTCTGTAAGTCAGCCTTCGTGTCACAAGTGTGCAACTCTGCAGCTCCTGGAGTCAGCCTTGCTGGATCAGAGCTGTTTTGTTGCCTCTGCACGGTTTTCAGCTGCTGCCCTTTCAGAAAGAGTGCAGAGAAATGGTTGGGGGGGGCTCAAGCCTGAAGGGAAGGTGCTCCCCCCTCTGTTCCCCTCCCTCTCCAGGGTCCCCCTAAACTGCAGGCACTTAAGGAAGGAAGGCTGGGTTGTTTAAATTTCACAGAATCAGGTTAGAATTCTAAGACCTCTGAGATCATCAAGTCCAACCTATGACCGAACACCACCCTGTCAACTAGACCATGGCACCGAGGTGGTGCTGCCAGAGATGGTGACTCCACCACCTCCCTTTGCTGCTCATTCCAATGTTTAATCACCCTTTGTGTGAAGAAATTCCTCGTCCTTCAGTATCGGTTTGCTCTCAGTTGGTTTATATTGTTATGGTTTCAGTTTTCATTTGCAATTAAAATTACATTCTTTGCTCTGTATCTGCAGCAAGAATTGTGCAAGATGCAATTTATTTTCTGCTGACAATAATATATGAAATTATAGAATAAAATGTCATGAAATAGAAAACTATTCATGTTTTGGATAAGTGTCAGTCTAACTAAAGCCATGCAGAATATGTGTGAGTTTTACGTGCTTATGGGATATTGTGTTTTGATAGTAAAACTTTATTCTGGAAAGTGATGTAGGCTGTTAGACTGTACTTTGATAAATACTAAAAAATACCATTTTCCTTTTCATATTTCTGCAGGTGAAAAAGGTGTGAGGGTTGAACTTAATAAACCTTCTGACTCAGTTGGGAAAGACGTTTTATAAGCCTTTGATTTAGCAACTCCCCTTGCTATTCTCCCTGATAAATCTTGATGCTATCTATTAACTTTTGAATGTGAATAACAAGATAAAGGAAAATCAACAACAAACCAACATCTTAATACGGAAGCAAACAGTGTTTCAATGTTGCATCAAAAAGAAGGTTCTTTGACTGCTGAAGCATTGTACTATGTGATTGTGACTCCAGGCCTGTGACTGCTTATGTGAAGAAGATAAGCAATCAGTAAGAAACACCATTATGCATCTGGACATAAATAAGTGCCCTACATAGAATTTGTCCATCCTTATATTTTGCCAGACCTGTCATTCAGCTAAATCCATTTCATCTCTCCCTTTTTTTATATGGTAAAAGTTTGAATTTTGGGTAATTTTTGTATGACCAGGTACAGTTTATCAAAATTGAGTCTTAAAAAAAAAAAAGAAAAACTGAAAAAAAAGGAAAAAAATTACAGTATTCTCCAATATAACATGGATCTATTTTTGTAAAACTGTTCATACTGTTCTCCTCTGCCATGAAAGACCTAATTTAATGTAAGGGTTGCCAGTAACTGATAATCACTTTAATTTTCTTTACACCTTAAGTCAGAAAAGGAGCACTTTAATTACCAGCTAAAAATCTGATTGTTTTATATCATATCTCACACTAATCTTAACTTCTAAAGATTGCTGCTGTATTGTTTTTTTTTTTTTTTTTGACTATGTTCTCTTGAACCTTATTAACAGAAGCAAATCAGTATCTCGCTATTAGTAACACTGAGTTTGTGGTTTTGTATGTTGAAACCACAGAGGGGAAGTTTCTGTCTCTTTTCTTTTTTCTTTGGTTTCTTTTTTTTATTTTGGAGGGGGGGATGTTTGGTTGTTTTTTTTATTTTTTAAGTGACTGGCATTAAGTGAACTTGACACTACCACTTGCTGTCATTGGCTTTGGGGACCTGGTAAATACCATCAAGTTACAAGAATATACAAGGGCTTTCCTAGGCTATTAGAGGTACCCAGAACCTCCTTACTTACTTGACAGAAATTTTTGAGCTTTCTCCCTTTTCTAAAAAATACTTGCCACCCCTCTTTCCTTTGTATATAAGTTAATAGAATATCTAAAATTCACTTTTTAAAATTTCCTTTTCAAATGTTGGTGTCCCGTGCAGTCTGTAAGTTGACACCTTGATCTATTATATAGTATCGAGGAGGTGGTCAGCACACTGAAGCTGAAGTGCATCACTCTGTAGGCTCCTTGTGCAATAATACATCTTTAAATTTTCGCTGTTGCTGAAGGATTTCCCCAAAAAGCACTGCCCTTTGATCAATACTGAGGTATATATTCAGTAAGAAAACATTTGCTTTCTTCTACATTGTTTTTATTTTATCAAGGAGATGGGACATCACAGAATAAAAGTGAGATGTGCAGAAACTTTGATATTCTTATTTTTAAGAAATGGATGTTTTGGATGCGAATTTTTTTTCTTCTTCTTCTTTCCTTTTTTTTCCTGAGCTTTAAAAGCTTGAGAAAACAAAAGCAAACCTATCAAAGACAGCATTCATATTTACAGGAGTTTGGGGGTTGTTCACCTTACCCACTGCAGTTTTCTATCTGTCCCTTATTTCCTTACTTAGCCAAAACAATGTGAGTGTACAGAAATATTTCTGTATATATTACAACTTGTGACAATTTTAGCATCTGTATAGTTTGTATTCAATTAGAGACCTTTTCTATGGAAAGCTCAGTAATTTTTTATTAAAAACATTACTATTGTTCATGTAAAACATGAAAAAGCTAATTGTTTAGTAACAAACTGACAGAAGGGGGAAAAATTCAGTATTGGTATATCATTTAGGAGAACCAACAGAAATCCCAGTTTTGTTTTGATTTCGCTTTTCCCTTTTTTAGTAAGTTCTTGCCCTGTACAGTTCTCTTCCTCTTTCCTCTTTTCTTCCCAGTAAAACAGACAGGATACCTTTACTGTAAGTGCCTCTGCCAACCTGGCCAAGGAGTGCAAATCTTCATTACTGTCTGGTCTGCAGTGCATTTAGGCTACCAATGAAACAAGCAAAAAAGTCACCTCTTCTACTTCATCTTCATTAGTACTACTTTAACAGAAGTTTGGTTTTGTTTTGGAAATGTAAGCATAAGCCTTTAAACTCATTTCAGTCCCTCTGTAATTCAAACTGCTGCAGTTAAACAGTGTATCAAATTCTAATCACACTGTAGGTTTGTGCTTGCCAGACAGGTTTAAAAAGTGCTTAATTTTTCACTCCATGTAAGTCATTACAACAAGGTCAACAAATCAGGTCAGCCATTTCTTCCATGTCCTTCAGAAACCGTTCATTTCATGTCGGTTGAATATTCAGTCTTGAGCATCACCAAGCAGGTCTTTGTTTTAACACTATTTTTTAAACTGTCTTATGATCTGTATGTGTCTAGTCCTGGTTAAAAATAAAGCTTCATAATGCTATTTTTATTCATGATGTTAGCTGGCTGTGAAATATGAGACCTTTATCTATAGCAGGCAAAGAAATTCAGGATTCATTTACAGGTTGCCTATAAAGTTGTGTAATTTCAAAAGCAGTGTTCATTATGAAAGAGCTCTCAAGTTGCTTGTAAAGCTACTCTAATTAAAAAAGATGATGTATAAAGGTTCTTGAAAACTATGTGGTTATTTGTAATCTTTGTAATTTTTGAAACTACTCTGTAGCCACTAACTTATAAATGCTCCCTGATACAGGGGGTATGTGGCATTTTGGTTGTTTTGTTGTGGGTGTTTGGTTGGGATTTTTGTTTGTATTTGGTTTTTTTTGTTGTTGTGGTTTTTTGATTTTTTTAGTCAGAGCTGTTTCTGCTCTGGAGAAGGGACTTTTTTTCTTTAGACTGCCTACAGTTACCTGGGTGTGGTGACCATTTTTCTGATGATTTCCTCCCTCAAAACCAGGACCATTTTTAGGCTTTCTGAAGAGTGATAATGATGTAGAGTCAGCTCTATTTTTTTCTCCACTTTTGACAGGTATGTGAGGTACAAAATGAAAGTCACATTCAAACAGGATTCAGTTTTACATGGCTCCCAATGAATTATGTACCCTTGAGGGGTGATAAAAGAATGGTGGAGTCTGCAGGTGCAAACCTGTATGAGATACCACACAATATTCCTCCACTTTTGATGAGCTTTGTAATGACTGTGTGGTAATCAAGGAAACATGTGGCTGGCTGTGCTTCTGACACTGCTCTAGCTCTTGTGAAGCCCCCTGCATGTGCTTGTCTGTCTTCTGCTAGTTCAGGAAGAGTTACCTGGATCTTCAGATTAGTCTCCAGCATTAGTGCACCTTTCTTGGCACCTGGGTGCCAGTTGTGCTCATTTCTGCTGTAAGGTAATGATTCTCAATGATTTTTTTAGGTTGAAACCCAAGTGTAGCAGCACTGAGATGATGGCAAAGTGCTTTGAAGCTTTTTCCGTGTTCAGTGCTGTGTAACTTCTTACAAGTTCTCTTCAAAGTACCTCTTCCCCATCCTCGTTTTACATTGAACAAGGAAGAAGCCTTTCTTGCAACCGTCCTGCGTAGACCTGGTTTGGGTTTTATTTTGTTTTTTTTAATTATCACATTGTTGAGCACAATATGCAGGGGGATTGTTTTGCATAGTAAAATCAAACTGCACCAGGGAAAATGAAGTGCTTCTCTTGGGTGTTTCTCAGAAAAGACACACGCAGGTCTGAGAGCTGACAGCCTGTATCACATGTAAAACATCTGGCTGTGCTGACCACTTCAAGGTCAGGAGTGGAGAGATCACATCTCCATCATACTGGTAAGTATGGCCAGACTGAAAAGTACCATTTCTGTGCATGCTGAATGCTTTGATGAAGAGGGGAGAACATCAAGTGACAATAGCAAACTCAAAGTCTCAAAACTCCAGGAGTCTAGCATTTGTACCTTGCCTGCAGGCATGCAGATTGCTGCATGCTCTTGCAAACACTTAGTGGGAATTTATGAGTACTGAGCAGCAAAGACTTTGAAGAAATTTGTGGGTCTCAGCTGGATTTGGATCTCACCTGCTTTTTGGAGGGAATGGGGGTAGGAGTATGCATCTCTGGGTCCCCCATTGTCAGCTTTTTTTTCTTTTTTCACATGTAAAGCTTGAATGTAAGTAATTACAGCACATCTACCAAAGTCTGTTTGTACAGGAGCTGTGTTCACTCTGGAACATCTGCTGCATCAGAGTTGCTTGATCCTGTCTCTTAGGGGTGGATAGCAGCCGACAGAAGCAGGTTTCAAGGTCCTCCTACCAGTCAAAACCAGTTCCAGAGAATTTGCTCTGTTGACTTTTACTACCACTTACTGAGTTTCATCAAGCTTTTCCCTATGGCTTTGAAGTTGAGTGAATATACAGAACATTTATCCCTTTCCTGAAACACAAAAAAAAAAACCCCAAACTCATAGCTCCCAAATGAGTTGGCTCTAAAAGTGGAAGGGACAGATGAGATGTAAATTGCCAACCTGTTGGGGATAGACTCAAGTTCTTAGCAGGACAGGGAGGAAGTAGTGAGTTACATAGAAATGGTAAAGTAGGATGGGAAGAGACTGGCACATGAGACCAAGATAAAACATGTTGGGTGGGTATGAGGAATATGGGACATGCCAATTAAAAATATGCTATAGGTGTGTGCTTTGGGAGGAATGTGAAGTGTGGGGAAAAAGAATGGACAATGTGTTTGTCTCAGAAAAGACAGTCGTTGATGCATCCCATCCATCCTTTTCTTAAAGGATGTGTGCTGCAAACAAACATATTTTTATCTCTGAAGATGAGATGTTCATAACTTTACTTGAACCAGGAGTTGGTTTCCTTGTCTGTATTCCAATAGTAAGTTGTTAGACTTTCCCCTTATTAAATATGCATCTTGGGATGAAACTGGTATTGGGAAGAGTTCGTGGGGTCTTCTGGAGAACTTCCTGTAACTACCTTTGTATATAACGCAGTGTCTGAACTGAAAACCATTATTCCTTTAAAATACTGTTGGAGACAGGAAGTAAAATTTCACCTCTGAATATCCAGTGCTCCTTGTGGGCCTGTCTGTGTCAGTGTGGTTTGCCAGGGTGGAACCAGTTCCTCTCCTGGGTTTGTTTCAAGGGCTGATGTGGTTCTATTTTATTTTGGTTTTTAAATAAAAGAAGAAGCCAGCATAATTAAAATGTAGAGATTTGACTCCTGCTCACAAATGAAAAGCCTAGTGCCTGAATATTACATTGGGTTGTGAGCTGGTATTTTACTACCTAAAGAAAGCAAGGGTCAACCAAAAAGCCAAGAAAAAAACTATCAAAAGTGTCTGAAGGCAAGTCACTTTGGTTGTAAATGTGTTTTGCTTATGCTATTGCATGTAAGCAAGCTTTATAAATCTATTTTAAAAGATTGCATTATAGCAGAATACATGGTGGCAGCTCTGAGGAACAGAAGGAAACTAGAATTTTGGAGCTGGATTAATTGCTGCTGGAATCCTGAGAATTTTTTTCATGCAGTAGGATAGGAGTGAATGTGTCAAAAAAAACCCCAACCAACCACTATGGAAACAAACTAAATGCCACCACCCCTAGATCTGAAAAGTACAATCCTGGTGAGTGCTGTACCATGAGTTACCAGAGCTAAAAGATACTTCAGAACTGTTTTTATAGGAGCACTTGGGAGCATCTGTGGATATCAAGGAGAATATTTCTTCAGGGAAAATGTGATTGTGGACACCACTAATGTTTGCTGAAGGGCCATGGGTAATAACAATCTGTTTTCTGAGATTAGAGTCCAGTTGATGGTGTTCCCGATAGCAAAGAGCAAAGTTTGAGCTGTCACATTAGGCATATTTATTTTCCCTTCACTTCCCCTTCCCCAGCCATGACATAATAGTGAATAATGTGGTTCTGGGCACCTGTTCTACACAGTTATGTTTTAATGAACAAGCAGAAACTGTAGAAAGTTAACTCTCTTCGATCTTAAATATTTCTTGTGTCTAGAAGAACTGAAGGAGTGTAGGTAGCAATTTCTGAACTTCTTTGGCATTTATTTTTTCCCACCTGCACTGTAAGAACATTTTAGCTGTTTGTGGGTTTGGTTTTTGTTAAAAAACCCTTTATTTAAAATAGGTCATTAGGAAATGACTGTATCTAGCTGAGAGTTTCTGCAGCTTCGCAACCACGCGACATTATGCAATGAGATGAGGAGGGAGGGCACGTACTTTCCGATAAACCCAAGGCTTACACAAATCCAAGAGGGCAGGCAGGAAGCAGGGTCCACCTGTGGCCAGGCTGTGACTGAGACACCAGGAGTGGGATGCAGAAATGGTTCAGGCTCCTGCTCATGGGGCTGGCTGGAAGAGAGAGTGAGGGGGGTCCTGCTGTATCACAGCCAGGACAAGGCTTTGTCTCAAAGCAGAAAAACATGTTCTGTGTGTCCCAGAGGTGACAGAGACACACCGCTCTCTTACAGGGGGAGGGTGCTGTGTGGCACAAAAACCCACTGGGACAGGGATGGAGGAGCAGGGCATGAAGGAGCACAGTGGTGCTTACAGCAGGTTTGAAAATTTGCTCGTTTCCTCACGTGAGAGTGCCTGAAGAGCAAGTGCTCTGCTTCCAAACTGCCCTTGCCATTTCTGCTCCCACTTGTGCGTGGGGACCTCTCTGGCCCCTTGCTGCCCCTGTGCTTTTGCATCCTTCCACGGCTCCCTGAGCACTGTCCCACCTGCTGTCAACTGAGCTGCAGGTCCTTCTCTTCTGCTGTGTCCCTTGAGTGGGGGTTGGATTAAATTGTAAACATTTGGGGGGTTTTTGTGCAATGACAACTGGTCACAGCCTGGTGGCTGCCTTTCCAGGTGGTCAGGTGCTAGCCAAGCTCTTGGCTGAGGGCTGCACAAAATGCCTGAGAACAGTGGCTACCAAGTCATGGCTGGCAGCACAGCCTCTGCCTGGTGCTGCCTGACAAAAGCTCCGTGTGCCAAGCTGCTGACATCTCTGGGAGGCCGACTAACCTTGAATCGCTGAAGGGTGCTCCTTCTCCTTGGCAGAGGTGGTGAGGTCATACATGGCACAGCTGAGCCAGGGCAGTTCGTGGGACACACCCTTCACCTGGCACTGCATCCAGAGTATCTTAACCATGCAACGACCCTCCAGCAGCAGCTTCACACCAGGCTTGAGGGGTCTTTCTGTTGAAGAGGGGTGGAGAGAAGGAGACTGAAAACTGTTGCAGGTTTCATGGACAGGACGTCTACTTGTTGGTCTCTTAAAAATGGTGTCACTTCTACACAAATCCACAGCCACAGGTGAAAACAATCTGAGAGCTGGGATCAACCCATCCTGTAACAACTCAGAGCTGAGTGAGGGTGCTTGCCCAGTAGCAGAAACCTCCCATCCCTCTCCTCTTCCTGAAGAAGTTAAGGCAGTGTTTCTCTCCATACCTGCTGCAGGGTGTGCATGGACTGACTGGGATCTCTACAGGGATTAAAAGGAAGGTGGCATTAAGGCAACAACTTTTTAGTGTTTTCCTCCAAACTGAGGGCTCCTCATTCCTTCAGGGGCTGCTTGTGTTTAATGCTTGTGTCCATAACCCCTTGCAAACAACTCCAAAGCTTACCACTTGGGATGTGTGTCTGCTTCAGCAACATTGCATTTCATGGCCCAACCATAAGCCCAAATATTAGCAGTGGGACCTTTTGGCAGAGTTGTCTTAACTCTGCCAAATTGCCTGGGAAATGCTGCCTGATAGCTTGAATAGACTTAGGATTTTGCAGTGTCTGAAACACCTCCTGTTTCCTCTCATGGGATGCTTTTCTGGCATTCTAAATCTCTTCTAGGTACATTCAAAGTTAATTAAGTCTGAATTTTAATTCATGCTGTCTGCAGGGCTGATAATCCTCTCCCCCAGTGTGACTTGGCGAGGATTCAGCAATTAGGCTTGGGAGGGCAGAACTTCCTTGTACCTGTCCTTGTGTCATGGCACGTGCCCAGCTCCTGCCTGAAGTCCCCCAGTCTCTGATGTATGTGACAGGAGACTTATCCCTCATCCCTGTGGTCTGGGTGGTGGCAGTGATGAGAGCTGCCCATGCCAAACCTTGCAGCGAGAGGAAGAAATGCGTAGCTGGAAGGTTAGAGATGGTGTGACCACCTCTGGGCTGTGCCAGGGCAAGGGCAAGCAGGTGGATCTTAATTGTCTTCAGCTGTAATTTCCATTTGACCTGAAGTGCTCCTGGGGTTTTTAGGCAGAAACCCAGGGCTGTTTAGGTGGGAAGGGGCTCCTGGAGGTGGTCTGGTCCAGCTCCCCTGCCCTTAAACAGATCTGGCTACCTAAGACCATGTCCAGTTGGGATTTGAGTATCTTCAAGGATGGAGACTCCACAACCTCTGCAGGAAACCTGTTCCCATGCTCAGCCACCCTTGCTGAAATAAAATTTCTACTTTAAATTAAATTTCCCATGTAGGTACTGCTAAATGTAAATCAAAGGAACAACTCAAAGTATTCCTAGCAGCATATCCTGGAGAAGATGGCAGATGTAAGACTGAAGTCTCCTCCTTGCAGGTATCCATACTGCAGCTGGTACAGGTGCCATCCTCTCTGAAGCCCCTGGGGTGTTGACTTATCCTCAGAATGACTCTTCCCTTTGGATGTGTTTCTGTTTGCCATCTGCCAGAGCAGCCCAGATCTGTGCCATGTCCTTCCAGAGCCGTGTTACCCGGAGCAGCCCATGCCAGTGGTGCAGTCCTGTGATGCAGCAGGGAGCTTTTCTTGCTGTTGGTGCTGCAGAGGGGCCCTGAGCCGCCCTGCACTGGCTGCAGGCAAGTGCTGCAGAGGCATCTGCAGGAGGGCACCCTCCAAGTGCTTGCACAGCTCTTCAGCTTTGTGCCTGCCTCCAAACACAACCCACACCTTCCCAGTGGATCAAAAACTGCTTGCAGATCAGTGGCAGCACACCCACCGAGTGGATCCTTTGGGAAAGAAAGCAGATCGTTACTGGGATGCTCCAGGGAAGAGACCAGTGTCAGTGGGAAGACAAAGGCAGGGGAACAAAGCAGTGGGGAGAAAGTGGGGTAAGAGCAGAGAGGCCCTATGGCCATTCCTGCCATTGTAAATTGCTTAATGAAGCCACGAGAAGAATTAAAGCCCCCAACTAAACCACATTCCCATAGCTCTTCTCCTGTACCAGGCCTTCACTGAGCTCGAGCCCATATCTTGCCCCAGATTTTTTATGCCACTAGTGACGGATCTCTGAAGAGAAGGTGCTTCCAGTAAACACAAAAACTATGATCCAGAGATTGACACCAGTTTAAGAAAAATAATCACTGTTTTTAAATTAAGCAGTGGTGAAGCCAAATACTTGACTTGCTGGGTTTTGCCTCTTCAAACATTCTTTGTTATGCACCTTAGGAAATGTCACGTCTAAGACATACTAAGGCATAAAAGTCGGTGAAATTATGTGGATGATAGGGGATGGATGGAACAGAGGCAGGGTGAGCTATTCAGGCCAAGCTGCTGCACCTGCTTAGAAATTTAATCTAGTCTTAACACAGCCTGGCCTGGCAGAAGCTAAAAGGAAACAGAGGAATTAAGGCCATGGCCACATCCCAGTTTAAGCTTTCACACCTATGGTCTACTACCCTTCCCTGGGCTTGTTACACCCCTCTGGCTCCCTGGCTTAGCTGAGGCACAGGAGTTTTGTATTTTATAAACCCCTCTGACTTCCTGAAATTCTGTCCTGCATCTCTTGCAGAGCTGTGTTGATGCCAAATGGTGATGGAAAATTAGCTTTGTCACTGCACTGGATGCAAGCAGTGCAGTATCTGTAACCTCCAAAAGGGTGCCTTTAGGGTTACTCCTGAGCCTTGAAGTAGAAGAAGGAGCTACTATCTCATCTTCCAAGTCTTTCTCGCAGCAAAGTTAAAGAATCACTCACAGAATCTAGTTAGTTGTAAATATACTTCTCATCCACAGCTAGTTGAAGATTTCCCCCCCCCACCACCACTGTTCCTCCTCCTTTAACTTGTTTGTGGTCCAGCCAATGTTGCTGCTGGTCCGTGTTCAGCCTGGAGTGCAGTGTAGATGAAATACGAGCCTGCCAATGCTGCACTCCTTGTTCTCTCCCCGCATAGGTTAGAGAGGAAGAAGTAAGAACTCCTTACGTGCAAGGAGTGCCACCTAACGGCCTCTTGAGGAATCCCAGAGCTCCACACAGCCTGCGGTCTTTGCTTTTTCTTTCCATACACATGAGTATATGAAATCACACACACGTAATTTCACACATAGTGAAAGGCAAGTCTCTTTCATGGCCTGTCTGCCCACAAACCACATTTCAAGGATAATTTTATGCAGAGTCTTTATACTCATATTTTTTAAAATAGTTTCTTTAAGCCCAAGACTTCAAGACAGCTTGGGTATTTCAGTTTGGAGTGTGGAATTGCTGAATGCTGGCTATCTGTTAAGGAGCAGCTGCTGGAGACCAGTTTCCTGCTGCCTTCACCATGTCAGGCAGCAACATCATGCTCCTAGGAGGATGTAGGTCAGGTGTAGCCTCATGAGGACACCTGCTCCAACTTTTTAGTGACCTTTCAATTTAAGGTGACAAACGGCACAGACATGGTGTTCTAGGATGACCAGACCCAGCAGTGGTGGAGCAAACTGCTGGGGTGGCAGTTTCTTAACACTCTCCAGCCAGAGTACTCTGCATCATCCCACCATCACCTTGGATTGCTCCAATCACTTGGAAGAGATGTCCATCTGGCTTTTTCCTCACAAACTTCCTGTTGGTTCCTTCTTGTTGTTACCCTTCAGTAAAGTGTATCTTGCTTTACTTGAAGAGATGTTGTGTGCATGGAAAATGCAAGAGAACTGAGGGGCACCAGAAGAACACACAAGGAAGAAAGCCCTCATAAGCCATTCAGTCTATTGCACGTCCTCCTGCTGCACCAAGGGAAGTTTGAATAGTTACTTTGCACCTCAGGAATTACTATTCACTCCTTGTCCAGTCATGACTAAGCCGTCTCCAGCCTTTGGTTTTGTACTGGATTAGTACCTGGTGCCCTTCATCACACTGGTCCAGAGGCAGGTAGCACAGCCTGTTCCAAATGAACAGTATTTCTCTGGTGGTTCTCTCAGAAGATGTTCCTAGAAAGGGAGCTCAGGTAACAGGTTCCTGACGCCACACTCTGAGCAGCAGGGTCTGCCCTGCCTGAGGGGGCTGCTTCCACCTGGATGTAAATAGCCTCCTCATCAGCTTATGCCCAGGCATGAGGGTTGAACTTGCTGTGGGAATACACTTCTTCCCATGTGACCCAGATATGCCAGGTGAAAACAAAGAGTGGTTGGACTACTAGAGATGCTGAAGAAGAGATGAATGCACATTATTGCCTTTAAAATATGTTATAAAGCAGACTATTTCTATTGCATCTCTTCTTGCAAGATACTAATCTATTTTAGTAGTCCTGAGAAAAAGTCTTCCCACTGCTTGATGGAAGTCAGCACTCAAGTATTATGAAAACTTCCTAGATAACATTTCCATAACGTAAAAAATATGTGCTAACATTCGACCTTCAAGATTTCTAGCCTGATAACCAGTTTCAAGGCAACTGAAGAGCAGTCTCTTATTATGATAATGAAAGAGCCAAGTAACCCCCACTTAGGTAGTTTTAACCTCTGGAACTCCCCTGTGAATAATTCGGAGCAATTCTAGTAGATCACCACAAAATGAGATGGCTTTTTCCTTTAGTCTGCAGAACCTTCTGTTGACAAAATGCACGCACACTCTTGACCCTCTTTCATAGCTGCTTTACCTCAGAAATCGAGTCTATTAACTTGTTTCTCAGATTTCCATTCAGGCAACTTCGGCTGCACTTCAGTGAAGCGTGTTTGTTCAAGGCTCGCTGACAGCCTGTGTTGTTCCAGGCAGTATTTAAACTCACTCAAGGACAAAGACAACCGATAGAGAAGATGAAATTTCTCACCTTTGACCCAAATTGAGCAGCCTATTTTAAAAACATACTGGCAGTCATTGTTATCCTCATGGGTAGGACACTGTGTTCAAGCACAACATTTTACAGCAACAGCATTCGTAGTAACATACCCAAAATGAAGGTGGCCATGACCCATTAATAACAGCCTGCAATAAGTAGCAACTGCAAAGCCTTCCTCTCTGGATAAAAGAGATCCTGGCATTAGAATACTTCCTTGTAAAAACATGTGACAGAGGTGCTGTTTTTCCATAGCTAATCCAGAATTGCTCAATTGTTTGGACAAAGATCTATTTTAGGACATGGGTATATGAGGGACAGACTTGCCGACAGTGTAAGTTCCCCCCTCCCTCCACAGGCTACACTATTCACTGAATTCCTCATTTGTTGTCTGTTTGTTGTTCAAAGGAACAGTTTAGAAGTAAAAGGAGACATTAGGAAAAAATCCCCACATTTAACAATACCCACAATCCTTCTCCTTTACTCCCACCTGTCACAGTTGGAAAGACAAATGAAGAAACTGCAGAGAACAATTGTAATGGAAATGCCTCTCAAAAGTGCTCCATGATGTGAGAGATCCTTTGTGGTGCAATTCTCATCCTCATCTTAAAACCGTAAGGTAATACAAATATTTCTTGGTAGTCCTGTCCTTGAAAATGTCAAGTATCACTGGATACACTGATAGAAGCTGCAGCTCTAAGAAGGAAGTATGGAAAATTAACGTGGCAAAGCAAGTTTTACTATCAGTATTTATAAATTTTTTCACAGAAGTGCAACAATAGTGAAACTGTTTTAAAAACAGGATGGAGAAAGGAGAAGTTGATGCAATCTGTATTCACCAGCACCTGTTTTACAGGGAAATTTAAGAAGGAAAAGTGTTAATACAGAAAGGCTCTAATAAACAAGACTGTTAACAAATATGCAGGTGAACCCACTGGTAAGTAACACAGAATGGCCAGGCTTAGTGGAAATTTAAACTTTAGGAACAATTTATTTAAAGTCTGCAAGAACAAAGTCATTTACATTAATCTTCTGTACTGTCAATATTTTAAAAAATATGAACCATTTAAAGTGAGTTAAGAGAGCAGCAGTAATACAGTAAACATGTACGAACCAGGCTGATACAGCCATTTAAAATTACAGTAACAAGACATAAAACAATTTTGTTTAAAAACTATTTATATAAAACAATTTTTATATTAAAGCAAACATATTTACAATCAGTTTCACTGATTGTAAGGAATCAAAATGTTCAGTGTTTAACCCGTTAAATACCTTAGAGCAGCAAGGGAACATTTCAGGAAGCTCATATAGAAAACACATGTGCCTGGCACTCATAACTTTTTGTGGCACAGTGGCTTTAGTACTCAACTGACCGGCCTGCTAACCACCAAGCTGGCTGGCTTCCAGAAGCAGCAAATTAAAGACTGCCAGGTAATGTCACTTTAATCCTAATTTGTCCTGTATAGCACTGGAAATTTAAATGGGAAATCATGAAAGCTTTTATGACATGGCCAGGAACAGTCTTTACCAGTATTCCTAGCAGCATTCCACACAATTTTTACTTACTAGTGTGAGGATACAGAGGCCAGTTACATTTTAAATTCCATTTCAGAACAAGCACACAGGAGTGTAACCACAGCTAAGCAAACCCTGAGCAAATTACCTTTCAAGCAATGTTTCTAACCCTGGTTTATCTTTTTGAGACAGCTTTCTGCTGTTTTATGCAAGACAAGAATCAAGATGTTCATTTATTTTAGATTCCAAAACTTCAGTCTTGCAGACAGGACAACTGACTTTTCTATCCTGCCTCACAGGATTGCTAGGACTTGCAGAGGACTGTGTAAATTCAGCTCTGGTTTTTGTAGTTGTAGTGACATCCGTACCCCCCTTTTTGATGAAATACTTTTCAAAGGCAGTTTTGTCTTCCTTTTTTGGCCATCGCTGCAGGGTATTAACATATTCTAAGCTTTTTTTCTCCGATGCACCCTGAGCTGTTGAGGTCTGCTCCAAACAAATTTGTTTTGGTGACCAGTTAGAAGATGGCATAGCCCTCTTGTCAACTGGTGAGCCTTGGCTTGATGTTCCTTCGGTAACATGAGCCATCCTAGCAGGCAACCCACAGTTGTTCTCGTCGTCTTCTGTACAGGCAGGAGAGGGTTTTGGATACTCACGCTTTACAGCCAAGTTGGTCTTCTCACTGGCACCATTGGTGCGAAGTGGAAAGATGCCACTATGGGGTAATTTTCCCCATTTTATCTCATTTTTAGGGATTGGTATTGTCCTCACTGCTGAGTGATGCAGTGAGCCGTGTGCTTCACTGTTTCCAATGGAGCTGCTGGTATTTGTGGTTTTTTCTGATAGTACCCCGTCTCCTCTTCCAAGCCGATATCCTGTTCCACTAAAAGGCATCAGGTCTGGCATACCATGCATTTGTGTCTTGCCTGCAAAATCAGGTTAAAAAATAAGTTAATGACTTTTCCATTAAAAAACCATGGGCTTAGTATTTGAGGTGCTTCACACAAAAAAATCTGTTGCTTGAAAACAGTGCATAAAACTGAACTTTTGTAGACAATTCAGTTGAGGAATTTGTGCCTAGAAGTGCACAAATAAACAGGCCCTGTTCTTTGGCTATGTAACAGTAACATCTAAACCAATCTTATGTAGTGCTTGGTCCATATTTGTTCAAGAAAACATTTGGACAAAAATCCATTTGGAAAAGAAAAAATAATCATAAAATACCTTTGTTAGTTGATTTGAAGTGTGGAAGTTTTGCTGTCTGAGTTTTCTGCTTAGACTTCTCTGAGAGTTTCTCTGGCTCCTTCACTTTGGTGAACATGCCCCCACATGTCCTTTGATGTTCATCCCACCAGAAGTCATGTGCAGAGGGTGCTCTGTTCATTGAGCGCTTCACATACCCAAAGTAAGGTGCCCTGTTTTGGCAGGGGCCATTGCATCGCCACCAGTGCTGGCGGTACACATCAACCTCATCATGAAAGTCGTGATAGATCTAAGTTAAAAAAAAAACCCCACAAAAAACAAACAGTCATTCAGGAAGTTATAAATTTGATATCACTAGCTCTGTGATACTTTTTTAATAAAAATCTATTTCCATTCAATTCTTTCCACTACTGCTGTGATTTTTATATTAGCAGTTAAAAGAGCTGGACCTGAATAAAATTTGATCAACATTTAGCTACCATTAAAACAAAGCTTTAAAAAGATAGGATATGTAGGACTATGTCCTGATTATCTTGTTTAAACTGCAATAAAAAAACTTTGGAAATCTAGCCACAATTTCACCTAGAAGATGAACTGTTTAGAATGCATTGCAAACAATACCAATATTGTATTCTCCTTTCAGCTGTTACCTTAACTGATCTTATTAGACACATTATTTTTAAATATTGACGTAAATATCATTACCCTCTACTGACATAAATCTTGACTGCTCTTCATATGGAGCTCTTCTGTCCCTGCTACCATGAAGCTGTTTCTAGTTTACCACAAAAGCTTAAAGTCCTTACAGAGAATATAGCTGAAAATTATATGACTAACAACTCACCACACCTTCCTCAACCTGTTCCCACAAAATAACTATGGAACTGGCACACACTTGGATGCAAATTTGTGTTGGTACCAGCTGTGGAGTGTCTAACAAGAAGATTACTCATACCACACCAGGCAACTAAAACACCAGATCAGGAAGAAAGCTCTGTTAAATCAGGTGAAGAGGATTATTCTTACTGTGACATTGGCTCCAGTCAAGAGATTAATGCGACGCATGTGCTTGCAGAACTCCGGTCCATGAGACTCACGATCTTTGTAGTTATGAGTAACAAAGAGCAGGGCATGGATCATTTCATGCAACAGTGTCTGAAATGATGCAACCATTAGATATTTACTGAAAAGCATTGCATTTGCAGTTTCAAAATTAAGCTGCAGCTATTTTAGTCCTCTACATTAATTATGGTACTGATCTTATCTTTGATTATTCACATATTCAGTGAATAAAAACATAATACTTAGATCTATCAAACCAAATTACCACTATTCCCACACCACCAAAACATGCTGGAGAATATCACTTCAATATGCAGCATTCCAAAAAGGAGAAATAATCCTCAAACTTAAGTCACATCTTTAAAGAGATCATCCCCTACACTCAAAAAAAGAGCCACTTTTGAGGAAGTTTAAACTCTACAGCATTTCTGTCCTTAGGCAAACCTGAATGTTCAGCCAGCTGAAAGCAGCAGCTCTGGCAGAGGCCCAGGAAGCAACGAAAAGTCATGTTAAGTTATATCCCATATCCTTATTTTCTGCTGTTGGCCCTTTCAAAACTACAGTCCATATTTGGTTTGAATATTAAAGGATAATTTAGGAGTTAAAAACTTGGGCTGGTTTTTTCTCTTGATAAAATCAATAAAATAAACAAGTGACTTTAGACTCCTACTTGGAGTTGCCCACTTAGAAACATAAAACTGAAGATTACCATGATACTGCAACACAAGCCACACTGACATAACAGTAAAGCCACCACTATTTTATGATCCATAAGTTACTGCACATAAGAATTCCACTATGAAATCTAGAATGTTTGTATGGAGCAGAGGAGCGGGCAGGCACAATACACTTAATGTGCAGATTCATAAGCCATGTTCAAATACCTCCACAAGATCCTTCCTTGGCCTTAACTTTAGAAGGGGCTCACTGAGACGAATAGAACACAATCCACTTCTTTCGTGATACGAACAGATACCAGCAGAGCTGAAAGGAAAAGCAGAAAGAAAATGTGAAAATCTGTTTGTTTCTGTAGCACACGAAGAAAATGGAGAATTTAAGTTAAAACACCATCCCCTGTAAACACATGCTAGGTCACTCAGAACATGGAAAAAAATCACTTTGAGTAGTTACTTGAAAAACTCAGCATCGTCAAGCAAAGAAGAAAAAAATCCACAAGTTCCTTAGAGTAGAAAGACCTGTTTTGAAGGCAGAAGAATGTTTCCTTTAGAACTCATGATGGAGTGAAATACACTACACGGAGGCTGGCGATTCACGGCGGCAAACACTGACTTAATTGTTGGTTGCTTCAATTTCACTTCCCACCCTCCCTCAACTTTTGACTCATACCGAACCTTCGTATACCGTCGCTTCCGTGTGCTAATCCAGCAAACACCACTATTTTTGTCTGTGTGGTACTGAGTTAGTCCTCTACCAGTGCAATATCCAACTATTTCCAAACGTCTAAAGAATACTGCAACAGGAGAGGGTAAGAGGGGGCAGGACTCCAGCCGCGAGCAATTGCATTGCTGCAGAACTGCAGACTGCACTTCAAAGATCCCTGGTTTTGTTTAACCTCAGATTTCTTCTACAGACCCCTTCCAGTCTATTCTGGGTTTTTGTAATATACTATTATTGGTTCATATTTGCTTTTCTGCCGTGCGGTAGAACTATCGTAAAGACTGAGAACCAGAGCAGCAACACGAGTACGTGAGGTTTCCACACACACCGTCTAAGACCAAGTAATTTCTTCCACTTTAACCTCCCTCCGGCTTGC
Organism: Ifrita kowaldi; assembly: GCA_013398055.1. Taxonomy (NCBI): domain Eukaryota; kingdom Metazoa; phylum Chordata; class Aves; order Passeriformes; family Cinclosomatidae; genus Ifrita; species Ifrita kowaldi. The sequence goes on along the minus strand of VZRS01002713.1, from coordinate 357,007 downwards.
CTGCGCCCCGTGGAAAGCCATTGATGGCTGCCAGGGACGACAGATGCAAAGCAAAGGAGACAACGACAGCGACCAACTCACGTCCCGCCCTACGGGCTCTGCCAGAGGTGCGGCAAGAGAAGCCATGGCACCGGCACGGCGCTAGCGGGGCACAGCGAGGAGCAGCACAGTGACAAGTGACAGCTCTTCCCCGCCTCCCCGACACTCACGGCCACATGCCAAGGCGGGCTGCGGCTCCATGGGTGCCAGCCCCAGCCCACCGCCCCGACACCGCGCACGCTGCCGGGGCCCGGCGGAGCACGGCGGGCAGCCCCGAAACACACGGACCGGCCTCCCCGCCGCCTCCCCGCCCCTGGCGACCACCCCCGCACAACCCCCGGCCCCCGGGACAGCGCAACCCCGGGAGCCGGGCCGGCGCTCCGCCCCATACCCGCCGGTGCCGCACCTGGTCATGCGGGGGCTCCAGGACACAGCGACCGCCTCCAGCTTCCCCCAGAAGAGCGTCTGGTTGAAGTGCACGAACAGGGCGTGCACGTCGGGGCTGGGGTCCAGCAGCTCCCACGCCTCGTCCACAACCGACAGCGGGCGGAGGGACGAGCGGTGCGGCGAGAGATCAGGGCACTTTGCTGCTGCTGCTGCTGCCGCCGCCTTGTCCTGCTCTTCCCACTCCTTCTGCAGCTTGAGCGCCAACAAGAAATCCTCGTCCTCCATCCCGAGCGCAGCTCCGGTCGGGCGGCAGTGCCGCAGTCGGCATCCGCTGGCCCCGCGGCGCACGCGCAGCAGCAACGCCCGGGCTACCGCCGCGTCCTTCCGGAATGCGTGCGCCGGCAAAGCCTCTCNGGGGAGTACGTGAAGCAGCTGTCGCAGCAGTCGGACGGGGACCGGGACCTGCAAGAGCACCGGCAGCGCATCCAGGCGCTGAGCGAGGAGACCGCGCAGAGCTTGAAGCGCAACGTCTACCAAAACTACCGGCAGTTCATCGAGACGGCGCGGGAGATCAGCTACCTGGAGAGCGAGATGTACCAGCTCAGCCACATCCTCACCGAGCAGAAGGGCATCATGGAGGCCGTCACCCAGGCCCTGCTCCTTCAGGCCGACCGCGACGACCCCGCGCTGGGCGCCCGCCGCGCCGCCGCCGCCGACCCTTTCCTGCCTCTGTCGGCCAAGGATGCGGCGGCCAACGAGGAGGGGCGGCAGCGCACTCTCACCACCCTCCTGGAGAAGGTGGAGGGCTGCCGCGACCTCCTGCCCGAGAGCCCTGGCAAGTACCTGGTCTACAACGGCGACCTGGTGGAGTACGATGCTGACCACATGGCGCAGATCCAGCGGGTGCATGCCTTCCTCATGAACGACTGCCTGCTCGTGGCCACCGCCCTGCCCAACCGCCGCGGCGCCTACCGCTACGATGCCCTGTACCCCCTCGACGGGCTGGCCGTGGTCAACGTCAAGGACAACCCGCCCATGAAGGACATGTTCAAGCTGCTCATGTTCCCCGAGAGCCGCATCTTCCAGGCTGAGAACGCCAAGATCAAGAAGGAGTGGCTGGAGGTGCTGGAGGAGACCAAGCGCAGCCGTGCCCTCAGCGAGAAGCGGCGCCTGGAGCAGGAGGCCCTGCCCCGGCCCGCCCCAACGCCCCCCGAATCCACCAACCCCTTCGACGAGGATGAGGACGAGGAGGAGGAGGACGAGCCCTCCGCTGAGGACGAGGTTGTTGACCTATCGCTTGAGTGGATCCAGGAGCTGCCTGAGGACCTGGACGTCTGCATTGCTCAGCGGGACTTCGAGGGGGCGGTGGACCTCTTGGATAAACTCAACGAGTACCTGGCGGACAAGCCCGCGAGCCAGCCCGTGAAGGAGCTGCGGGCCAAGGTGGACGAGCGGGTCCGGCAGCTCACAGATGTTCTGGTGTTCGAGCTGTCCCCGGACCGCTCGCTGCGAGGAGGGCCGCGGGCCACCCGCCGAGCCGTGTCCCAGCTCATTCGCCTGGGCCAGTCCACCAAGGCCTGCGAGCTGTTCCTGAAGAACCGGGCAGCCGCGGTGCAGACGGCCATCCGGCAGCTGCGCATCGAGGGCGCCACGCTGCTCTACATCCACAAGCTCTGCCATGTCTTCTTCACCAGCCTCCTGGAGACGGCCAGGGAGTTTGAGACGGACTTCGCCGGCAACAACGGGTGCTACTCGGCCTTTGTTGTCTGGGCCCGCTCGTCCATGAGGATGTTTGTAGATGCCTTCAGTAAGCAAGTATTTGATAGCAAAGAGAGTTTGTCAACTGCGGCAGAGTGTGTCAAGGTAAGAGGGGGCTGATGGGACACAACAGCTGAAACAAAGGCTTCAGAGCTTTAAATTCCCTTTTCTAACCCTAGTTCAGTTGTTGGCTCTTGAGTGGGTCTCCAGAGAGGTTTCCTGCGTTGAAAGGTTAATTTTCATTCGAGGTTTGTTTGGTTTTTTTCAGTTTAACAAAGGAAAGCCTAAAGATTATAATACATGTCAAGAAAAACCCTGCCTTTATCAGAAAGCAAAATGGGTTTATTCTTAATTTGCCTTTAACTAGTAGGAGATCCTAAAATTTACATAAAGCTGCATCTGAATTATAAGTACTTCAGAACTTTCTCTTTGTTTTCCAAGGCTGTTCTGAACTACATTTTCATATTTTTTTGGAAGACTAACTTTCTCAGTTTATGCTTGCTTTCAGCTGCTGATTGGGAGGGGGGAAAAAAAGCTGATGTGTGAGTGAGTTGTAATGTAATTGTCCAGAGTATTTTTGACAGCCAGGGTTTATCTTTTGGTTATTAATTTCTCATTAATGAGATTCTTAAATCATGAGAAGTAAGTGAAGTAAGAGTAACACTTCTCAGTTTTCTGACAGTGATAAATTCGGTAAATGTGCAAGATGTAAAGGGGACCTGCACACTAATAACATCCTTTGCTTTTCTTTGTTGTCCCAGGTGGCTAAAGAGCACTGCAAGCAGCTGAGCGAGATTGGACTGGATCTCACCTTCATCATTCACGCCCTCCTGGTGAAGGATATCAAAGGTGCTTTACAGAGCTACAAGGATATCATCATCGAGGCCACCAAGCACCGCAACTCTGAGGAGATGTGGAGAAAGATGAACCTGATGACCCCAGAGGCGCTGGGGAAGCTCAGGGAGGAGATGAGGAGCTGTGGGGTGGGCAATTTTGACCAATACACAGGTGATGACTGCTGGGTCAACCTTAGTTACACTGTAGTAGCTTTCACCAAGCAGACTATGGCCTTCTTGGAGGAAGCATTAAAGCTTTACTTTCCAGAGCTGCATATGGTTCTTCTGGAGAGTCTCGTGGAAATCATCCTGGTGGCTGTCCAGCATGTTGATTACAGCTTACGGTGTGAACAGGACCCTGAGAAAAAGGCATTCATTAGGCAGAACGCCTCTTTCCTGTATGAAACTGTCCTTCCTGTTGTGGAAAAAAGGTTTGAGGAAGGAGTTGGAAAGCCAGCCAAGCAGCTACAGGATCTGAGAAATGCCTCAAGACTGATGCGTGTGAATCCAGAAAGTACCACCTCTGTGGTGTGAAGTGAACCTAACTGTTCCTGTGAACAGGGTGGCAGCACTTACTGAAAATGTTGGACATTGAATAGGTGAACTAAATGGGGTATTTTTGAGTCCCCGAAGGATGCAGAACTCTTAACTGCTGTATTCCAGAAGCTGAAGACTTTGAATCAATGCCTGCAAGTATGCAGTGCTTTACTTGGTGGAGGGGGTGTGGGGAAGTGAGAAGGTGGAGGTCACATGTCCTTGGACAGCATATCCTGTACAAAGGGCTTGTGTAGTATTTGTGACTTGGGAAATAACAGTAACACAAGTTTTGGCCAATTGTTTGTGAAAGTCTTACATATATACAGCATATGGCAGGAAAACATCAATTCTCATCATGTCACTGTAGCAATTCTTTTTTAAGGCAGTGTTCTGGTAGGAGAGGAAGTGCTGAAGCTTTCCCAGGGTGTGGTATCCAGTGAGGCACATCCACCATCCAGATGTGACTCAGCACTGCAGAGAAATGACATGGATTTGCACAATGTGATTTGTGTGGTAGCAATGCAGACTTTTCAGTTTCTTTAACCTTGAGATTATCTTCATTCATTTCAGAGGCAGATTGAAATTAAAAATGGTTTTTTAGTATAGGTTCTGGTGTTTGCATGAAGGGGCTTCTTCTGTTTAATAAGCTGGCCTGTCAGCCTAAATTATAGCTGTCTGGACCATTTGTTCCCTTCAGGAGAAGTGAGAATAAATTGCTTCCCTTTCTCTTTGTGTTCCTCTTCCATGTTTTCTCATGGATCTAACTGGGGTCACGTCCAGTGCAAAGTGTGCTCTGTTGCTTGAGGTGCTGTCACAAATGCATTATGGGCCATTGTCTGCTGGTAGGAACCACAGTGAAGAGGCATAAATGGTCTTGAGACATGCAGAGCAGGGAGAGGGTCTGAAGGGACTGTTTCATTTGGAAGAAATGCAATGTTGGTTTTGCTGTACAGAAGCAGCATCTGGTGAAGAGACTGCAACGCTTTTTGTAAGAGATGTGTACTTTGAAATATACATTGTCTCCCACAAGAACTAGCATAATTTCCTGTAATACAGCAATAAGCAAGAAGAACTATCTTTTTTGCAGAAATCACAAGCATTAGGCTGGCAATTCTAATGTTGATGGGGAAAGTTTATACAAATGCTCTTATGTTTGGATTGGACGGTGTTGGCTGTCTCGTGCAGTATATGTCTGAAAATAAAATTAGCCGAGTTTTGTCTCAAAGCTGGCTTTGGAAAGCTGTCAGCATCAACTTCTGAGCTGTGCAAACTCCTTCCCCTTTGGTGCAAACTTTCTTAGTTGTGAGAAAATCATGTTACAGCTAAGAACCTTGTATTAGTTCCTCAAAAAGTGTCCTTAACTGGAATAATTAGGTATTCTATTCCTGTAGCGCTTTCAAAATAAAGCTTTTGCAGTTTATGTCATGGTAATGAATGCCTTGTGACTGCCTGAGCAAACAAAAGGTATCACCAGTAAAACATTCTGCATAACTGTTACACTGAAACTTCTTAATTTCTCCCTGTTTTCACAGTGCTAGTTCAATGCAGTTTTCACTTCAGTGGCTGGGTTTTGTTCTCTTGCTCTTTGGATGCCTTTTGAACTGTTTTCAGATTTTGCAAAGCATCCTGTTTTTTCTGATCACTTGCTTTTCAGTGTTTGGGCCTTTTGCTAGCAATTCACAAAAAAAAGTCATACAAAATATTTTTAAAGGGTGACTTCACTCGTTGCTCCCAGCTTAAATTGATTGAAAACCAGTGAAATAGCCCTTCTTTTGTTTTCAGGGACAGGGACAGTGAGAGTTAGAACTTGTGTAACGTGTTATGTCCAAGAGAGAGAGAGGCCTATTGGTGTTATTTCGGTACTGAACTGTTTTTGATATCAGAACCTAGTGAAGTATAGCCAAGTAATATAATCTCTGTCATCTGTTTAAATTGGGCAAAGGTAGCATCCTAATCTGAGAAATACTTTCAAGTGTATTGTAAATGAGAGCTCTCTGTGGTGATAGGTATTTTGGAGGAGAGGGAGAAGAGATGGCTTTTTTTTCTGTGAACACAGGTATATTTCTTTCTTCTTTTTTTTTAACAGCAAAAGAAAGCAGAATAAATACAGATGAGCCTTATGTTTGTGTGTTTGTGTCTTTGCAAGAGAAGGGTTAGATCTGGAACTCTAGACTGCTTATTGTGATGCTTGAGGATTTTATGCAAGAAGCTGAATTGTAGTTTCCCAAATTCCCAAGCATTAACATAAGGCTGAAAAGGAGGAGAGCCCTGTTCATGCTTCTGTTGCAAGCTGGTGCAGCACAGCTTACCCTCATCAGAGGATGAAATGTAGAATGTAATTCTGCCACGTGCTCTGTTATGCCTCTGTCACTGAGCCCTTCATCAATCTATTTGTGGCACACTGAGCCTACTGATTTTGTCTCTGCTGTCATCCATGGAGCAGTGGGCTTGTGTTGATGTTGGTTTTAATGGATCAGGGAATCTGGCTTTTCATTTGTGTCATCAAACATCATGTTCATGTGCCTGTCACAATTCAAACAGGTGTGGATTTGTATAAACTGCTGTAAGTGGCATTGATATTTTGTAACTTGTGAATCTATTAAAGTCATAATAAAAGAAAAACAATAGCATAAAGGAAATGATGTGGAATTAAATTAAGCTAAACACCCTTTTATGTTAATTTAGTTAACAGAAAAATCAACGTATGGTAAGTCATGGTTTAATAAATTTCAGTTTTGGAATGGCACTTTCCTTTTCCTGAGCTGTACACTTGTGGGGACAGTGTTGATTACATTGGGATTTGCAGTAACTACTGAAAAATACGATAACAGTTCTCCTGATTTGAGAAAGAACTAATACTGTTTTTTTTGAGACAACTGCATATAAAATATGGTTTCCTTTAGCTGCTGTGACAAGATGGTGTAAAATGACTTTTTTTTAATTCAGATAAATTTATGTATTAGAATTTAATGCAATAACTTTTCTGGACAGTGAAGACCATGTATTAAAACTTTTGGACATACAACACTAGTGGTGTGTTTGTTTTGATCGTCAGAAAGGGGATGTTGGTTGGAAGTTGGATTTCCAGTGAAGTCTGAGAACTTCAGGTCAGTCCCTTGTGAAGGAGAGGTGAGCAGCAGCCAGCTGATGAAAGCCAAGTGATTCTTACAAAGTCACTTCAGTGAGGTGACGCTGGAAGAAGATGTTTCTGGACACAGGGGAGAGGCTGTACTCTAGCCTGGTGGGACTTTGGATGGGTGTGTGATGGATTATTAACAACCAGGCAGCGTAACGCTAAAGGGTTTGTTACCTTCCAGACTTTTTTGTGTCTGGAGTCCATCCGTACTCGGATGCTGAATGTGTAGTACAGCCCGTCCCCTCACTAGGTGGAGCTTTGTGCACTGAAACCTCAGCAGGCTATGAGCAGGCACGGGCACGGAAGCTGTGCTGCCCGGCAGCGTGGCTTGGCAGGTTTTGGGTAGCATGCTGAGGGGGTGAAGATGCTGCAGAGAATGATCCAGATATTAGGGTCAACTCTTTTTCACTGCTTGGTAGTGCTTGTGTTCTGCGTTTTCTAATTCTGCTTGTTTTCAGTTCTTCATGTTTTCCTGAGGTGTTTCTGTCCTGTTGGCAGGTGTCCTGCAGAGTATCTCACCTTTCTGCCTTTCCTTAAGGTAGGTACCAACATGTGACTTTTGTTCTGCCTGAAAAACACTGCTACACTTCAAGCCCCTGCAGAGATGTGAAAAGTCACTTGTCCCAGCTCAGTTGTCTGCCTCATGTAGGATGTTCAGATCAGTGACTTCTCAAAGTCAAGTTTGTGTGACCTCTGGTCATTTTACTTCAATATTAGACTGAAATTCTGTGAAACTTCATGCTTACAGTGCAGCTTTGCACTCCAGCACAGTAACACACAAGGTCCCCATCACCTATCGTTATAATTTACACACTCTTTATATTCCCTTTGCTGCACAACTGTTACCATTTAATTGGGTTACCTTTTACTTAAAAATGTTAGTAGTTTTGCAGACTTTTCAGTGTATTTTCTCTGAAGAAAATCAAATCTGGGATGGGGCTTATCTGTCAAGCAGCTCTGTGAGCATAGACATCTTTTTACTCAGGTTCAGGAGCTGTGATACGCCTTCAATCCCTGCAAAATCTGTGGGATAATGGAGAGAGAAACACTGCATCCTGTGGGGAAAATAGATTTATGTCATTTATCATTTCAAGGGATGTAGACTGGAGTAATAGATCAGAATTTGATTGAGCCACCTTGGACGCAGAGCTGTTACCTCTCGTGTATTTAGGAAACTTTGCTTACACAGCTCCAGCAGCCCCAACATGCCCTGTAATACAGTTCTCAGTTTCAGGGTTACAAGCTGAACTAGATTCTCTGCTACAGATGTGCTCAGTTTGACACGACAGAGAGAAAGTACTGGCAAGGGACCTGGCCTGTGCTGAGCACTGAGCAGTAGTACCCTTCCCAGGGGTTTACGTGGCCAATCAGGGCAGTTTTAAGGCAATTTTAGATCACCCTTTTGTATCCGTGTGGTATTTATTCTCTTTCCCTCCCCATGCAGTAGCCGTATTCCTTTCGATGGGCAGAGCATCCCACTTCCCACCCAAGCGGAAGATAATGCGGGAGGTTGGAGAGAAGCGGCTCCCCAAATTTCTTGAAGCGAGCTGCGATGGCGCAGGGCCACCAGCGGGGGTCCCACGGGAGCTGTGCATTGGTGAGCATCCGCTCGGCGCAGGGAACGCGGGCACCACCCGCAAGCACGCACGGTGGCGTTCGATCTGCTCTCACCGTGCAAGAGCTAAAAGCAGGTACGGAAGCGGAGAGATTGATGTCTTCGTGTCAAGGCAGGAGCTGGGCTCTGAGGCATCGTCTTAGATTGCCCAGAATGTAATGTGGACCTCCAGCTGCTGGGAATCTTGCTCAGATGTGCTAATAATACCTTGGCATGTGATTAGTGAATGCAGTGCTCTAGGAAGGTGGACCAGGGAGAAGAGCAGGTAGTGTTAACTTCACTGCTGCTTGGGAAAACCTTGGAGATGCTTGGGTTGATGATGTTTTCAAGTTATTAAAAAAAAATTAAAAGCATACTGCTCTTCATCTAATTGCACCAACACACACAGTTCTTCCTCTGTCCTCCCAGAAATTGATCCAAACAAAATCAAAATTCTCATGAAGGTGAGAGAGAGTTAGCCAAATCCATCGTGATACAAGGCATGTGAATCTAAACAGCTGCAAACCTGGGCAAAATTAAGATCCGCATTTCAGACATTCCCCAGACTGACTGGGATGAGGGAAAACTTTGCCTCAGACTCTTCCAGATTTCTGCACTTTGGTTTCTCTGGGCTTTGAGTCATTCCTACTGTTGCTAAAAATCACAACTCACAGATGACAGTCCGTGCCAGTGAGACTTATGTGTTTTGCTTTGTTTTGTTTTGTTTTGTTTTAATTATAGCTTTACAGAACTGCTGCAGTCTGGGGATTCCTGTTATGTTAATTTTTCGAACCCAGTACTCACAATAGGAATGAGCCCAGCTCCCAGCCCCAGTTCCTGCAGTGTGGGGTTGTCAGGAGAGTACTTGAGGCTCTGCAGAGAATCCTTCCTTCCTCAGGATTCAGTGAATTTTCTCTCAAAATGCAGATCTCTGGTAAGCAGCTTCTGCTCTGCTTCTCCCCCCCCCCTTCACTAACAATTGGCAGGATTGTTTTCCCACTCCACAATATAACTTCTCCAGCAGAGGTGCCAGACTGGCTTTGTGGAGGAAGGATGTCAAACGGAATGTTGAGTTACAGTCTGTACATCTGTCCTAGCACAATTCAGGCTATATAACTCCCTGCCTGTGCTTGCCATTGACAAAGTTGGTGGGGAGGAGGGGGACTGGGAGGCTTGCAAAGAAACATCTGTAATCTTTGTCCCTCTGACTTCCACCCAGCAAGGTGCTTAAACACACACTGAAAATGCGCCCCTGAATTTGGGAAGCCCACTCATACAGTCAGAGGCAATTAGATCCTAAAGTGCTTTTCATGAGTGGAGGATCAGCACATTTCTCTTGAAATTCGCAAAAACAACTGGCAAAGAAGGGATGGGAGGGTAGCACTAGAGCAACAGCAGCACATGAGCAAACAAAATGTGTGTTTCTGGGACACCTCAGCTCTAGTGTGACAAATGGTGATCCCAAACAAAGCCTGCCCCTTCTTCGGTGGGAGCAGTAGGCTCCATAAATCATCAGTGCTGCACCTTTCCAGGAGACAGCAATAACAGCATTGGACATGCTAAAATAAAGTCACTTCCTCTGACTGGCTGTAATATGTGACACCATGTTAGGGTGGAGGAAATGCCCTCGGGAAAACTGTGACACTTCAGGAGGGGTGCACATTGAGACTGGATCACCTGCTGTTCTGAGACGTGGCTCCATCTGAACCTGACACCAGTGCTGGCTGGCATTGTCCCAGCCTCCTGACACACACCATCCTCCCTCATTTTACCCAGCTCCAGAACCTCCCGTGGTGAGCCTTTTCCTCCTGCTGTCCATTGGCCTGAAATAGGCCTCCTCCCTCCCGGTGGGACTAAGCCCCATCTTGTTTGCTTGGTGACAAGAGCTGTGTGCAGGGAACAGAAGGCCTCAGTGCCGCCGCTGCCCGGCAGCTTCACACCAGATAGCCTCTCTCCTGGTGTGCCTCTAATCAGCCACTATTTTTTGTCATCCACTGAACTTTATTACCATTTAAATAGCCTTTCAGCCTGAGACATCCTGTGGGGTTTCTGCCTCTGCTGCCTCATGCCCTGTGAAATTAATTCCCGTAAGAGCATGTCCTCACAGGGAAATGGTGAGCTCAACTGAGCTGGTTTAGAAACTGTTTTAAACCACACAAATCCTTCTATGGCCCTTTAGTTTGGACTGGGGCACTTTCTAAGTACTTGGCTTGGGGTAAAATATACTTAGACAGGAAAGTGTTTATTTCCAACCAAAATTACTGCGCTGAATCCTGCTGTCTGGGGCAATGTTTTTGAGTACTGTGAGCAAATTCCATATTTAACTCAGCATGTGTTTTTAGGCCTTGAAGATTTAAGGGCCAGACTGAAAATGCCTTTAATCTGGAAGCAATTAATTGCACAGATTTCCTCCTTGCAGCCAGTGTAGCACTGAACCAGGTAATACTCCCTGTGAGGCAGTGGCTCATGCCTGCACACCGCTTTTACTACTGTGTATCTCTGCTAATTAGTGCCTGTTGGATGTTAGGCCAGGTTGCTACAGGGGGTTCAGATAAAAGGTACGATCAGTTAAGACAATCTAAAGACAGCTTTAAGAAGAAAATCAAATGGTTTGCATTCCTGATGAGCTTTTAAAAAATTATTATTATTACTATTATTATTATTTTTCCTGAAGAAAACTTGCAAGAAGGATTGATGCTTTTGATGGAAATAAGGACCTGGTTTTGACTTCAAGGGTTGTTCCAAGCAGTCAAGCACATTCAACTGGAGCTTTTTCCAGAGCACCGTGCTGTTCACCCAAGACCAACCCCAAGTAGGAAACTCCTAGTTTGTCTCTCTTGCACTCACCTTCACACAAAGGATCACAGTCTTGGTTCTCTCTCAAAAATGATGCTCAACTTCACTTGGAGAGAAGTGTATGGGGAGCTGGGGGACACGTTTAGCCCTTACTGACAGTCCCTGGGGCAGGACACACACAATATTGCACGAAACAGGAGGGTAAGGCTTAGTTGCCCCTCTGCCCTATGTTCAGGCCAGGGCCATTGCTCCACCTGCTAATGCTGACACCAACCTTGTTCCCTCTCTCAAACAGAAGCCTCACATCCTTCCTGTCCTACACGCTGGCTATAAAGAACAAATTCCCTCATTATGCTATTATTATAATTTACTAGCAGAAGCCTTCCTCTCTACACACACAACTCTTCATGTTTGACTATTATAATTGCATTTTCAAAGTTATAAATAACACGTTAGCCTGGTTTATGTGTTCATGCAAGTCAGGCTATAAACTGGCAGATGAATGAAATTAACTGTCTCCAGAATTCACATTCCTGTCACTTATTCAATTATTTGATCAACGTAATTGCTCAGAGCAAGAGCTAATTGGAAAATGACATGCATTTAGCCTCTCTACAGAGGAGGAGAGGCTTATCAGGTATTTTACTGCAGGCACTTCCATTACTTTCAATATTCCGGAAGAAACAAGGGTTTTAAATGAGCCAGGCCCAAACACACAAGGCTTGTTTTTTAGCCAGATGCTTCTCCATCCTTAAAATAGCTCCAGTATTTTCCAGTGCAAGGGTTTGAACACGCCTATACTGCAGCACACACAGGTAACTTGGCACACACGTATGCGAGCTGCAAGCCAAGCTTGCCTCCAGGGGTCTGCAGCACAAAATGTGTTCCTGCTCTGTGTATCTGTATTCATGCTGGTGCTGCAGCTATACGTGTTTGGTTCTTTCTGTGACAGACTCCCACTCCTGGGTGCTGATGTGGAGAATATCGGTAGCCTGCGGCTTGGCTGTCAGGAGTAGAAAAGGCAGAGGGTGATTTTTTTTGTGTTGCTGGTGTAGAAAAGACTGTAAATCCCCACCTTGCCAGCTCAAACCCTGCATCAAGGTTACAGCTTGAAACACCAGTACCTTTCAAAAGATTCTTCTGTCCCTCAGCTCGCCCAGATATCCTGGTTAACATTCTGAGTTTGTGCACTTTCTTACTAAATTAAAATCTAAGAAGGGGATGCTAGAACAGAGGGGGTGGGGATAGAAAGAATCAGGAGGTAGGAGGCTCAAGTCCTAAACTGGTCCCTCTTTCCATTATTAGCTTTAGCATTGTCTGGAGTTGGAATATTTCATTTGTTTAAATAAGAGACAGGCAAGCAATTTTCCAAGCTGTATGGAAGGGGAGGAAGCTCATCTATCAATGCCAACAGTTTGCAGCCCATTGTCTGCAGGCCCTGAGGGTTATCTGTAGGGGAAAGGGAGCTAAGAAAATCAACCCTGTTGCCAGTTGCCTTAAATTTGTGACAGATGGTCTGCACCTCTGTTGGAAAATATGGGGGTCTGCAAATTTAAAATTGGGTAAACGTCAGTGTGTTTTCCTCCTACTGTTCATGAGCAGTTCAAGCATCAGGTTTTGCATGCTTGAACAAACCTCCAGAAGTGGTCCGTGGAGCATGTGAGTGCTGAGAAACGCTGTGCCAGGTCTCACTCCCTGAGGTGTAGCAGAGCTGCTAACACTGCACAAGTGGTGCGGGACAGCTCTGGGAAACTCGCTGTACCACGTGCCATGTCCGAGGGGCTGGCACTGCCTATATTTGATGAGTAGTTAACCAGGTGAGCAATTACTTAGTTCATCCAAGAAGAGATGAAGAAATGAGTGCAGCACAGCCTATTTGTACTTACACCAGGACATGCCTTATAGTGGAGGTTTTTTAGGGCAGGAAGCAAAAGTACCCAATAAGGAAATAAAAATACCCCTGCCATGCAGTGCTTGTGTATGTGTCCCAGTTGTCCCTAGGAGAAGGAGAGCTAGATTCATTAAGTGCTTATAAGCAGAATTTTGTTGTGGTGCTTAGTGGGGTTGCTGTGCAGTTTGGACAAGAGGGATGCTGAGGGCATCAGGTGCCATTCCTTCTCACAGCTCTGCGACACACACTGCCACAGCAAGCTGAAAACAAGGATGATGCCAAGGTTTGGTTCCTGTGAGTGACGCCAGCCAGTGGAAAACTGACCTCAGAGTGCGAAGCTGTGATCTCTAAACTGTGGGTACTGGAATAAATCAGTAACTTGAGGGTGCCACAGGACACTTGATGCACATGGGGCATGCAGGCTCCTGTAGCCAGTTCTAGGCACAAAGGGAAAAAACCCCACCAAGATATTGCGGATATCTCTGTGAATTCAGGCTGCTGCTACGGCTGAGGTAGGGCACAGGCGTGCAGGGAAGTGGCCGCTCCGGGGCCAGCAGAGGGAGCCCGCCGCTGCCGCATCCCGGGATCGCCGCTGCCACCCGCGCCCAGCCCAGCCCAGCAGCCCCTCATCCCCCCCAGCCCGCACCTTTCACAGCCCAGCATCGCCGCTCCGCAGTCCTGCGGCCCCTCCACTCAGCACCCCTGCGGCCTCGGATCCCACAGCCCTCCAGCCCAACATTTCCCTGTGCCCAGCACCCAGAAGCCTCATACCTCTCCAGGTCGGTGTCCCAGCAGTCCCACAACCAAGCACACCGGCAGACCTGCATCCCAATGTCCATTTCTCTAGCCCTGCAGACCCGCAGCCTTAGCACCAAGCCCCAAATTCACAAATGCCTGAACTTCAACATCCCCACATCCCAGCAGCCCTGCAGCCCCATAGCCCCATAGCCCAGGAGTCCTGCGGCACCTACCACCCGTGCCCCAGAGCTGCACAGCTCTGCAGCTCCATGTGCCGGCAGCCCCAGAACCAGCAGCTCGGCCCCATCAGCTCAGATCCCAGCCCAGGGCACACAGCAAGCGCAGCTGGCACAGAGCTGCTGCTCCTGGGTCTAGGCTTTATTGTGGCTTCTGCCCTCAGAGGCAGGGACAGCTGTGACTGTGGAGGTGGCTGGGGTTAGACTGGGGATTTTTGCCTGAGGCCCTGCTACAAGCTGTATTGGCAGAGGTGCTATTTCATTCCTGGGAGCTGGAAAAATCTTTCTAATATGATCTTGCCACAGCCTGAGCCTGAGAAGGCAGCTTTACACGTGTGCTGGATGCAGCCAGCACTACTGATGCACTCCTGGTCCCACCGCTCTGCAGGGCTGGAGGCAGGCGTGCAACATGGGAAAGGCAGACAGCAGCTGCCTCTGCAACTTCTTGGCTCCAATACTACAGCTGGTCCTTCACTGTGAGCTTTGCCTCCATCAGCAATAGTCCTTCCCTATGCACAGGAACAGCTTTTTCTGTGGGATTTTAGCACTGGAAATGAATACTCAAAAATCTGGTGCTTTTGTTACACTGGGACATTGATCCTGCCAACTGTGAATCGACATGACTGCACTTCTGCAATGGAAAAATTCAATAAACATACACAGAAAACTTATTCTCCCCCAATTTTTTGTCCAGTCCTGTCCACTTTGTTGTCCTGCTGAACCTCATGCTAGCAGCTCCTTACAGGAGGGTGGTACCATGTTCAGCCTGGCGGAGCACTCCTCACCTGGCTGACTTACAGCAAAGCCTCGCTATTATATCCGAAGCCATAGCACAGGTGTGCTGCCCCTCTGTGAACATATTCCAAAGGCACATGTGGGCTGTCTTAGCTGGAATTTCATCCCATTTTTTATTCAGGCACAAAATATCTGGTTACTATTTTCAGCTGAGAGAAGGTGCTTGAAATGGAAAAAGTCAAGTCCATAGACTTGGGATAGAAAATGAAGCCATGGAAAATATTTGCAGGCAAACAATAAAAATGCAGTTTGAGTCAATGGTAATATTAAATTTCAGTGCTTTCAAGGTTTTTTTATTATTATTACTTAAAAGTAAAATTATTTAAATTGTAGAAGACATTTGAATAAAAAAACATTATTCTAAAAGTCAACAATGGAAAAAGTGATGCTTTGATATTCATAATTTTTTCCTTACTACTTTTTTTTTGAGAGATGTATTGAGCATGTTTTTTTTTGTAGCTCTCATAAGAAAAATAACAGTTTTAAGGAATCAGAATTTTTCAATTAGAAAACATTTTGCTGAAAACTCCTATCTGGAAGAAAGCTGGAAATAGTTAGTGTGAAAAGTCTAGCAGGAACCTTTTAGTTCCAGATGTGTTGTTCTGCTTCCCCTGGTATGACAGAGGTACTTAAAATTAAAAGTTCAAAGATGCAGCGCCGGTGGAACTAACTACATATTTCCTGACATTTGTGCCTGTCAGCACAGGGGTGGTTAGACTGCTATTTATAAATCTGAGCTTAATTCATTCTCATACCAAAGGGAGCAATCAAAACCCCAGTGATTCCCAGGGAGAAATCAGGGCCAGTGTACAAGAGGCTTTTTCCTAATTTATTTCTGTCTTTGTTGTGTTCGGAAGAAAGATACACATAGCAAACACAGTCCAATCCCAGCCCTTCTCTGCTGAGTCAGAGTCAGCTTCTTAGGTCTTATGGATCTCAAGTCAGGAAGGCAGGATGGTCTTGTGGCTTAGGATATGGACTGTGAGTCAGAATAATTTATTAATGAAAAAAAATTGTTCCTTTCATTTACTAGCAGGTCATTCTCTAACCACCAAAATTGCCATTGGAAAGTTTCAACTGTAGGCATTTTAAAGATAGAAGGGGTGAAAAAAAAAAGAAGTCCAATTGACATTTGATCATTTCTGCATCAACATTACATTTATCCTTAACCAGCTGTCCTGGAAGGAAAAGGACAAGCACCAGGGTAAATACCAGAAATATCCTGATTTGCGTTTTAGGCTTGCTAAACTCCCGTTGATTAAGCTGGGAATGTTGATTAAGGACCTCAAGCTGTGACCCCCAACAATTCAGTCAGGTTACTCCTGCTGCTTAGCAAGGCTTGAGTTAAATTGGAAAGCAGGATAGAGTGTCAGTGAGTTTATCAGCTTTGAGCAGTGTGTTTCTATGCAGATAACCGGCAAGTACCTCCCTGATCACCCTCAGAGTCTTACAGGGGATTCAATAGGTTTTCTGTCTGCTGGTAGGAGATATTAAAGTCCTTCAGAAAAAAAAAACCCTAAAAACCAATCCTGCTTTGGACCGATCCTCTGGAAATCAGTCATTCAGTCAGTAGAGTTAATGATCAGTTGGTGGGTTAATAGCCAAACCTGAAGTCAAGGATGATTAAAGCTTAAAAAAAAATTAACCACTCAGTGACTGTAGTCAAAGACAGCATTCAGTTATTTTTTGATGGTTCTTTCTCTGTCTAGGCTCCCACAGAGGCTGACGGGGGACACTTTAACTTGTCAAGGCAATAGCACCATAGCGACTAAATCCTAAGAAGCCCATCAGTTTGCTGCACAGGACTGTTTTGCATACCAGGCCTTTGATCTTTAAGTGTATTTAGCATTGCCATTTTTTAATGAGTGTTGTGAGGAGGTGAAATAGGTCCCTTGCTTAAGTAGGACAATTTATTATTGTCACTTAGCTTGTGAAGGACAAGCCATGCAGAAGAGCTCCAGTCAGGGGAGAGAGGCCTTGAGTGCAAGAACTTTCACGCTTCAGTTAACAGGGAAGTGAGCTGCACGGGGGTTTGCAGAACCCAGTTCTCACTGCACTGGGGGAAAAAACGTTTTTATTTCTTCACCTTCAATTCACGCTTCCTCAGTTTACTGACAAAGAAATTTTAATTATTTACTAACAAAGATAGGCCTTTCCCCTTCTGCTCCATGCTATGGCAATAAGATTGTTGGGGAAGTGTTGACTGAATAACCCATGGTGCCACTAGCTGCTGTGCAAAGTTGAAGGAATTTACACCAATTTTGAGGGTACTAGCTGAGCCTGTCAATCCAGCAGGGAAGGAAAGAGGAATCACTGCGAACCAAATGGAGATTTTTTCAGTGAGACCATACAGAGATGGTGTGATATCGGTAAATGATATAATAAAGCTAAGAACAACTTCTACTTTCAAACACAAAACTGTAAGAAACAAGTGTCATTTCTTGTTTCTGTGATCTCTCTCTGATGGAGAGCAACCTAAAATCCAGGACAGACAGCACTTAACAGCACCTAGCTGTTCATCTGACAGGTCTTGGCTATGTCTTCTCGCAGGCAGTGGCAGCAGCACGAGATGAGCAGAGCTTTGCTCAGAACCCAACATCCATGTGTGCCTCACCCACAGAGACAAGTGGTTCCCTGGGCAGTGCCTGGCACTGGTCAGCTGGGCACACACAAGGAAGGGCCCCAAAGAGCTCCCATGAGCATATGTGGTCCTGTGGTTTTCAGGCTGCCCTCCAGGGACACACTGGTGATCCACAGGACAAGAGGAGCTGGTCAGTGAAGTGAATGGAGAAAAAGTGAATGGAACAGGTGCGTCCACTTCCACACACACAAACAAATATTACAGTGAGGGAGCAGCAGCATTGAAATGTACCCTAGCCTTTATCTGGTTTCCTTTCTGTTGTCAGTGAAAATCACCATGGAACCACAGCACTTGACAGTCTCTAGGTTATTTTACAAAACTATGGTAGGAAGAGTGATTTTCAGGAAACACCACTGCATCCCAGCTACCTAGAAACAAAATCAGCTGTCCCTAACCATTCCTGACAGCCCTGGGCATCTCACCTTGCTGGAGATGCCGCAGTCCCTGGAGGAAACTGCAATATGCAATTGTCCACACCTCTGGAAAGTGTGTTCTGCCATCTGTATTGAGCTTTCTATGCTGCAGTTTGAGCTCATTACTTGCTTCCTGATTTACATCCACATGCTGTGGAGAACGGATTATTTCCTCTCTCTTTGGTGTGGCAAAAGTGAAAAGTGTTCAGCTCCCCATTGTTCATGAGGCCCTTTTGCAGGGACAGCCCACACTTCCCTCACCTCAATGCTGGCCAGTGAGCCAGCAACAACCAGTGCACCCCAGAGCAGCCCAGGAGCAGCACTCTCCACAGCTTTCCTTTTCTGTTGCATTGGCTTTATTCAGAGCTGTCTTCCCAACTCTAAACACCTGCTGGATTTGCCTCTAGTTTTGAGTGCTTTTCTGGTGCTAATTCCTAGCCCTAGCTGTATTTCCTTAGGAGCAGCCAAAGCACATTCTTGTATCCTCTGAGCCCACTTTGCTCCTTTGCTGCCCTTCAGGAGGGCCTCCCTTCCTTTGCAAAAGGCAGCTTTCAAACCCGTGGGGACTGCACCACACACACACATGCAACCAGCTCTACATTAACCAAGACCCAAGACAGCCCAAAGCATGGGAATAACAAAAAAAGAGAGCCCTGTGTGGTAGTCAGTACCTGGGGCTAAACAGAGATATTCTACCCCTCATATTTTTTTTGTTAATTGTTGCTCTGGACATTTTTGTTTTATCAGATGGGGAAGGACACTTGAGACCTAGCTAATTTGTTTCTCTTGTCAATGGCTCTTTGTTTCCTTTTAGCTTTTTTCCCCCCTTATTTTTTCCCTGGCCCTATAATAATTTCTTTGTTCTCTTTGGTAAGCTGGCCACTCAGAGCATTACATCCCTGTCTTAAACCTGGCTGCAATACTGTTCGTAACAGCAGCAGCAGCATCTGCTGGGGTGGCAATGATGCATGGCCACAGAGGCTCCCTCTGTACAAAAAATCACACTACCTGCATCAACCAAACAGCTCTGCAGTGACCAGAGAGACTGAACTGCAGAGGAGAATGCACCTTTTTCTCATAAAACACATAAAATGCTTTGAACTTTCCCCTCACAGGCACTTTATTGCCCTTGCTCATGGCAAGCTCTCTGTCTGTACAAGTGTAGGCTAGCAGCAAGGTACTAATAAATTAATAAACTGGAGGCAGGGCACAGGCCCAGGCAGTTGCCCATACAGTTAAATCGTTGGCATTGTCCTTGCATGAGTTTGTCCCAGACCAAGCAAATACTCCTGCAGCCAATGCCCAGGCATGTTTCAGGAGCCAGGGTGGTTCTCAGCAGGTGGTTTGGGCACAGCTGTCCCGCTCTGGGGGACAGGAGCTTGTCTCCCTGGGGATGGCTGGGCATGCCAATGGGTCTTGGGGGTGGAAAACATTTCCCAGCCTGTCTTATTATTTTATGTGGCTGTAGACTTGGTGTCTCAACAGTGCACAGCTTTTAAAGGATTGACTCACCCCAGCATCCCTGTGGAGCAGGGAAGTACTGCTAAGCCCCTGGGTCTGAGGGGAGAAGCAGACTCACAGAAACACTAACAGGGGTACATGGCTCCAGAGAAGCCTTCACGTACCACAGCCCTCTTTTTTCTTAACCTCCTGCCCCTGCTCCAGGACTTGAAGCCTCTTGGGCTGGTGAGGATGAGCCAGCCATGGAGATGTGCCCCTGGTCTGGTGGGGATTCTGAGCTGCCCAGGACCACCATGGGAAAAGACAGGGGCCACATCCTTTGAGCCCTACAGCTGAGATGAAACCCAGCCTGGTGAGGCTGGGCAGCTTAAAGCGTGCACCAGGCAAGCCTGGTTCAGAGAACAGGATCAGGCTTGCACTTAACTTGACCCTGAGGGACTTGCAGAAACTTAGGCAGGGACATGGCTTCTCTACCCCATACGTTTTGACTTACTGAGACATACAAGGCCTCAGGGCCTCTCAGAGGCCACACGTCAAATCCATATGGATAGTTTGTGCAGAGGAAATTGGTGGGGTCAGGAAGAGTGGAAGCTGCTCGGTGTTTTACAGACACATTGCCTGAAGTTCCTCTCCTGAGAAAAACAGAAAGCAGTTCAGCACCATGGATTTTCCATTTTCTCCATTCCAATTTTTCCATTCATTTTCCCGACGCATGTGTTAAGACGGAGATGATCAGTCACTCAGCTACTGGGTCATCTGTCTCTGTTTTTGAATCATGTCCATCACTATGGTCTCAGGGACTGAAAATGCAGAGAATCTGGGTTCATTAATTATGGCATTATACGAAAATGCACTATTTTATCAACAATCCTATTTTGAGATTATTTTTATGAGTGATATCATTACTTCGATGTCTGAACAACTGGACCGTTTGACAGAGCACCTTCAGGTTTCCAGGGCCAGCTCCCAGGCACATGGCTAAAGTCCCAGCAGAGCCCTGTGCACCTGGTGTGGGGATTTGCAGCTCCCCACCAGTGTGCAGTGGGTGGCCCTGCCCTGAGATACCCAGCTGCAGTGAGCCCAGCCCTGGTGATGAGCTTTGCTCCGGCCAGCGGCCAGCCCGACGCTCCGCAGGGCAGGGATCAATCCAGGGGCCATACGGATCCAGGCTGTGAGGCTTCAGCTGTGTTTATCCCAGCCTGGTTTTTTCTCCCAGCTCACCTCCCACTGACACCTGCACACCTGCATGGAGGGAATATTTGTGCCTTTCCCTGCTCCAGGGCACTGACAGCAGAGTTGCAGTCAGGGCCCATTACCCACTCAGGGTGGGGCTGCAAAACTGAGGGAGGAGGAGGAGGCAAAACCTACTCATGGCCTTACCTTAATTGTTATTCTCCTTGCTGAGTCTTCTTCCTCGGTATTGCCTCTGGTAGGAAAGATGATTTTCTTGCATACAATTGCTTAAAAGCAAAAGGAAAACTCAGAAAAACAAGAAGTACCACCACCACCACCACCAAAATAAAGAAAAAAAAAAACCCACACAAGAAATCTGGGACTCATCCACTCTTCTGTTAATTAGCCTTAAAGAAAACAATAAAACCAGAAAGCAAAGAAAAAGCCAATGAAGGCAATCAGGCTGGGCTGCTGTAAAAGCAGGAGCTGTGGGAAACAGGGACATGGCTGCAGACAACATCACCTTGTAGAAAAGCCCCAATTTCTGAGGTCTGCCTTTCCCCTGAGTCCTATTTTGTGGCAAATCATAGTAGACGGTGTAATTATCACAGCTGTGCTTTAGACTGTTTTAAGAGGTTGTACTTTCCTAACCACCTTTGGAGCACAACAGCAGTGGCAGGCAGATTCCTGCCAGCACAGCTTGGCTAAATCCACCAAAACAAGCAAATAAGCCTTCTGGAAGAACTTGCTGGGTGGTTTTTGCTGGATGCTTGTTTTCAATGACAAGTTTCCGAGGAAAACAGTAGCATTTTAAAACCTACACATACAGTCAAGAAAGCTTGTGGACTTTTCCCTCCTCCTCTCCAGCAAATACTTTGCTGCCTCTTTTACAATGCCATTTCTATTGACGTAAAGCGAAGATAAGGAATGTTTGCCCGTGCTGCCTTGCTCAGTTTTCCATGTGTGGCTTCTGGCTGATTTGCCATGTGTCCCTGCTGAGGTCTCAATCCATTTTCGACTGAAAGTGTCTGGGTTCTTGCTTGGCTTATCACGCTGACACAGCTGGCAACCCATTAATCTCCTGTTCCCAATGCCTTTACTTCAGTGGGAAAGCTCTGGTGCTTTTTAGTGGTTTGTATTTACAGCTAACAGAGGCTGGTACTCAAAGCCCCTAGGTCACTTCTCCACAAAACCCCTTCTCCTCAACTACCAGAGCTGGGAGAGGTACAGCATTTTCATCTTTCTTCCTCTAACACTCTCTGTCAAAGATAGGGAGATCCGTAAAGCAGCGGGAGGAGCAGGTTTGAAGCCGGGATCACATTATCTACCAGTAATGCTCTGTCCTCATTCACATCTTTAGTTTGAGGACTTCAAGACATCTACAAAGTACCTCCTCAAACAGTGACAAACTGAGGCTCAGTTTTCACTCAACGGAAGTTTTCCTGTAGCGTTTTCATTTTTGGCACATGAATTCTGTCTTCTCCCTCCCCAGCTAAGAAAGGACACCAGTCTGTCAAGGTTATCCAGCAAAGGAGCCCTTGGAATTTCATTCTGTTCAGAAAACTGTTTCAAACCAGACTGGTGAAAACACTATTGTGTGAAAGTAAACCATTCTGGAAGGGTTTGCCTTGTAGAGCCACGCTGGTAGTACTGTTCTGGCAACTTTGTTTCAAAATCCAGCTCCAATGGACTAGAATTGCAATTTCTTGGGCCTAGGCTTGTATGCTGGTGAGGGAGTCCCAGGAAGAGATGGGGTGCTTGAAAGGGAAAGAAAACCTAATACTGTGGCTGGCTTCTGTCTGATTATGTATACCTATTATGGTTGAAAAATGCTGTCCTGAAAACTTCCTGGGAATCGAAGGTTTTCATTCTGTCCCTGAAAAGAGAATATAATGCCTGAATAACTGCTTTCCAGTATCCCAAACCTGCTCACAGTTCTCTCCCAAAGCAGATTTCTGCTGGAATGGAGCATGGTGTGCTGAGAAGTGCCCACTCCTCCCTAGCTGTGATTGCCAGCACCAGGAATGTGGGATGGATACAGCTGGCTCAGCTAAGCTGGAGATCAGGGAGGCACTTGGGAGTCTCCACGTACAACCACCCGAGCCAGGACAGTGCTGATTTGGATGGCAGGGTTTGCTCTGCACCAAGTGAATCCTGTTCTTTGGTTTCCTGCCTTTGTGTTACCATGCAGCACAGAAAAGGCCATGACTTTCCTCCTCTGCTAAGCCGCCCTGGAACCAGCTGTGGATGCTTTCCTGCGATTCCTGCCCTCAAAGTCAGGCAGCTATCAGGGAAGAACAGCCTGCTCACTCTCAATAAAACTAACACTTGCATTGGCTTGGCCCAAGCCTTTTAATCCCCACCAAGGAGATCCTAGCAACCGCTTTTGGAAAAGATCTTTAAATGTGGAAAGGGAAAAGGCCTTTCAGCAGTGGCTATGGGATTCTTCCAAGTTTGATACCAAGAGGAAGCAGCTGGCTCCAAAAGAGATAACACTAAGAATAATTGTTTTCTCCGTCTTTCAGAGTAATCAACTAAAAATGCATGGGACAAACTGTCTGCAAAGGCAGATCAGCACAGATGTATTGGCTGGGCCAAGCTTCCAGGGGCAGGAGGGTGCAGAAGCAGGCATGGGAGCATTCCTGAGGAGCAGACAGATCTCTCTGCTCTCCTCACATCCCACCACTGTTAACAAAAGTGAAGGGTCCCATTAGGAAGCTGGTTTGACCCCTCATACAAGGATGTGTATGGCCTAGTGAGAGGTGCCCCTGAGGACACCCCACAATGGAGGGGAGGTGGTAGATTTCCCCTGGGAGTACTGATGTACTGAGCTCTGTTCACTCTGGCTGGTGACCATTTCAGCCCAGCTGAGCATATTTTACAAGCACCATATCACTCAGCATTATAAGTGTTTAGTGTTCTGGTTCTCTGTGCCTAGTGGACACATGGACTGATTACTCTCTTACATTCCCTTTCCTCTCACAGTGTTTGCATTTGGGTTTAAGATGTCAAAAACCTCTCTCCTGCCTCACTGCTGACTCCCTCCCTCTGCGCTCACTGCTCTACACCATCAGCCTGTGCTGTAGCTGCCTCTTCCTGGTTCTCCAGCCAGGTCTGATCACATCCTCCTCTGTCACAACTCGTTTGCAAACAGGGATCTTATTCTTACACACAACTCCGCACCTGAAATGCAGAGATATCCCTGCACTCACTTTATCAACGTAAAAGTGTCAGCATTTTTAGGCCTGGCCACTGAAGACTCCCTGGTCCAGAGACAAGCTCTGCATTTCCTATTGTGCAGCTGGAGTCTTCCTGGCACCTCCCAGCTCTTTCTCTGCAGGCCTGGGAGATCACACCCCTTATATCTGTTGTGCCAAAAGAGGGGGATGTTTCGGGAAAGAAACCCCAGGTCCGACAGGCTGCTCTGGATCTTGACTGCCCTTTGAAACAGCCCTGAGGCCTGAAACTCTGGCAAAATGAGGGGTTTGGGTATGGTGTGTGGGTGGGGTGCACAGAGTGAGGCGATGAATTTTGGTGCACAGGGACTGCTGGGGTTCATTCCCCATTCAAGGAGACTTTGGATATTTAACCAATGTGAAAACAAAACAGATGCCTTGCATAACCCTGAAAAGAAAACCGATCAAGGCTTTTTAGCCTGTCTAAAAGAGAAAATGTCTGCTGTACAGAAAATACCTCTGAGATAGATGACTTCAGGAACACAGATTACATCACTGAAGATTGGGGGTAGGAGTGTACATGGGAGATGTTGGACTGCAGTCCACTTGGGCATGAAGGCCATGGAGATGTGGCTGCCTGTGGGGTCACATGAAGATGCCCATAAATGCAGGTCACCTCAGTTACAGCATGGATTGAAGAGAGTGGTCACATCAGGGATGAGAGCAGGGCTGGAGCAGGAACCAGCAGACGTTTTTTCCCAGGAGTGCTACAACTATCAGGAAGGCTGTGGCAGAAAAGTTACTCACTAGTCTGCTCTAACAGGGTAGGGAATGCATAGGAAAAAGGGAAGTTTTCCCAGCTGCTGGAAAGAACCCCTGAAGTACAGAAGCACGGCAGACTAGGATTTTGACAGCTGTCTTGAGAGTCCACCTGGAGAACTAGTGGGGTTGTGCTAGCTAAGGAAAACTAATAAGGGGATTCACCTGTGAGCTGACAGGCAGTCTGGCAAAGAGCACCTGTGCTGCAGATACCACGCCTGTTTTGAGTGCAGGCAGCTCTGCTCTGCTCTGCTCTGGCTCCTCAAAGATGTGCCCAAACTGAGCTGTCGTTTCTCTCCTGAGCTCTCTCCTCCGTCACTCTCATCAGTCCCACCAGTGTGCAGCACGTTATCCAAGCATGTTTTATTCTCTTCCAGATTAGTCCTTGGATTTCCTGACTCTCTCCAGGTTGTCTCTGTAAACAGGGGCTCCTGTGGCAGAAATAGAAGAACAGTTATAAGTCCCAGTGAGCAGAAGCGCAGTGAAATGCAATGTACTACAGGACAGGGGCAGTTCCTTCATTCAGATGTTTGGCAAAAATGGTATCTTTGTTATTTCTCTTACCAAGATATTTATCTGCCACCACCTAGGTCTTATCCAGTGTGTCCCCAGCAGTGCCCAGGTGACCTGCTGGGCCCACTGCTTGATCCCTGCTCTGAGCGGGCAGAGAGAGCCCTGGGAAGAGCTCCCACCTCTGGTGCACCCAGAGGGTAGTGGGGCAGCCCTAAGGAAGTGAGGGGCTTAGACGAGAAGCTGGCAAATTAGTGACTGTCACATAAAATCAGGACATGCAGTGCTTTTCAGCATCTGTGACCCCAGATCAGCTGAAAAGGATTTTGAAAGTGAGATAAAGGGCTCACCTCCCACCGTGGTTCTCCTGCAGAGGGACTGCAGATAGGAGGCTAGGGTTAATTTGTTTTCTGAATTAACTAGGAATTTGGAAGCCTTGAAGCAATTGTGCTTTGTTTTGGTTTTGTGAGGGTTTTTACCAGGTTTATCTCAACAACTGCTTTTGTCTGTGAGTTTTTGGTACTCTGTCCTAAATTCGATCAGAACTTAGCTGGCAGGGTCATGAGAGTTTATTGTGTAAATAATATTTGCTACTTACTGGTACCATTCCCCAGGTAGTGAAAACTTCCCTGAAATCCATACACAGGGCATGAAAATGTTACTAAAAAAATCTCTGGCAAATATATAATTTTTTAAAACTACAAATCAAATATATAAGCAGCAATATCTTGTACTTCTCTAGCCCTTTCCCCTCACAGTTCTCATAGAACAGCCCCAAAGGCACTTCTCTAGAGTCAGAGCAGTCCTTTATATAAGCTGCCTTTTCCTTTCTGGGTTGCTGTCCTTTCCTTGCTCTCTCCCTGCCTTCCTTTTCTTCCCCTTTCTTTTCTCACCAGTTCACCTGCCAATGACCAGCTCAGATGAGTCACTGGGATCCAACTCTTTGAAAAACGGATGGAGGCATCCCAGATGGGTTTTTTCCCAGATCTTGGAGTTGCTGGTCTTGACAAAGACCAGTATCTTGGTGACAGTCCTGCAGAGCAGGCCATACCCTTCCCTTGAACAAGCAGCAGTCCATCACATCATGTTCAGAGCGTGCTGCCTCGCTCCCTCACCTCTCTGTCAAGCTTTTCAAGTTTCTGCAAGAATAGAAAAAAAGATAGATTTCATTCTCCAAGGCCAGCATCCAGTTCATATTTTTTGTATCGTAGGCAAAATGATAAGCCAGGGTATAACAATGACCTACTTCACGTCTTGATAAAATAATTTCCTCTCTCTGTCATTTTTCTCAAAGAATAATATTTGACTAACATGAGCATGTAGGATAGAGCAAGAGCTTTTCTGTGAACTGGCTGATAATGTGTCAAATTCAGCCCTGAGACAGACAACTGCCACACTGTTGACCTGTGTGGAGTTAAGCCTGTTTATCCTCCAGCTTAGAGCTCTGAAAACAATTGGGTTCAAACCTGTAAGATGTGTGCATGTGATAGGATTGAGGCCAAAAGCTCGGAAATGGGGGCTATCTGTTACAGCATCCCTCCATCAATGCCCCCTCAGCCCACTGCCACCTCGGCTGCCCAGGAGCTGCTCTGACTTGCTGCTGTGGTGCAAACAG
>VZRS01002713.1:180334-326796 GCA_013398055.1 Ifrita kowaldi | reverse complement strand
GGGAGCTGCGCTGGGCGGCCGCTGCCGGGCGGCGGGGTCCGGGGCCGTGGCCGGAGCCGGGGCCGGAGCGGGGTCCGAGCCGCGGCGCAGCATCAAGTGCGTTCTGGTGGGGGACGGCGCGGTGGGGAAGACCAGCCTGGTGGTGAGCTACACCACGAATGGGTACCCCACCGAGTACATCCCCACCGCCTTCGACAACTTCTCCGGTAAGCGACTGGGGTGGCCGCGGGCACCGAGGCGGCGGGAGGGGGTTCTGCCGCCCTGGGGAGCGGCGCGTCCTGCCCGTGCCGTGGCTGGGCTGCGCGGGGTGGGGGCGCGATGCCCAGGTTCGGTGATTTCATTAAGTATTTATGGGGAACAGGACTCTACGAAGCAGGACCGAGCTTGTCAGGCTGCCATGGCAGCCAGCAGCACCGGCTGGTCTCCGGTGTAACGGAGCCAGGCTGGCAGCGGGTGTCATGCCCGGCCGTGCGGCCAGAGCCGGGCTTTAATTGCGAACTCTCCGGTGTAAAGCTTAGCGCTCTCAGGGACATCGGGAACGCCTAAAGGGCAGGTTAAATACTCGCCTTGTCTCGCCCTTACAAAGGGGGAAGTCCACTGGTTTCCCTGCGGTTCAGCGGGGGCTTTTCGTGTCCCGGGCGTGCTGAATGTGTACGAAGGAATAAAAGTAAACCTTGGTAGCAGAAGAATATCTCGGACTGCCGGGCTCGCTCTCCACGCTGCCTGCAGAGGACTTGTGCCGTCACTGCCTAACTCATCTCTTATAGTAAAATGAATCGGAAAGCCCTGAAGGGCTTGTGTGTGCCCATGTGTTAGGGACGGACTCCCTTCCAGCTCTGCTAAGTTGTTAAATCTAATATAATTGAAGAAAAAGCTATAAGAGCTGAGAGATGGTAAATCTTCATTTTAGAAATTTTTTTTTAAAATAGTAAACATGTAAAGTTGAATTCACCACCGTTTTCCCCCCTCCCTCCTTTCTCTCCAAAGCTGTTGTGTCTGTCGATGGCAAGCCGGTGAGACTTCAGCTCTGTGACACAGCTGGTCAGGTCAGTGGAGCCACTTACTTGATTTAAATGACAGCGGGAAGGGAGAAGTTGTTGCTGTTGCGCAAGGTAGTCCTGCAAATGACTTAATGGATTTGAAAGTATTCCCAGTGTTTGATCATGTTATTATCCGCTGTCGTTTTCAGTGCTGCGTAACTCACTGCTTTGCTTGTCTGTTGAAGGGTGGGGGACGTACTGTGCCTCCATACAGGGGCTGGGCACAGGCTGCTGCTCTGCTGGCTCAAGCTGCTGCTCTGTTTAGCCTGACTGGAAAGGCTGAACATATTGGAGATTCAACGGCCTCCTGGTTTTCTCTTTGAGCAGTTGTCACTGTCTTTATTTTTGCTAAGTAACCGTGGGTTTAAGAATTAGGGTGTTTGGGATGTACACATGCAAAGCATCCACAGCTGTAGGTGTCCGGAGGTAGATGCTGTGTTTTTGAAGGGACAGAGGCTGGAGGGAGAAAACAATCCTGTTGGGTGTTGTCCATGGAGGCTTCATATTCGCCATTCCCACCCCTTTAGAAAGTGCTGCCACTGCAAAGCTGAGGTTTGCTGTAATCTAAGGCCTGAAGAGATGAAGAGTGGCTGATGCCTCTCATCTACTTTGCCTGATGCATAAAAAAAGCCCGTTTCTTACTGCCTTAGATTTTCTGAAAGACTCTGAGCAGTGTGCAACACTGCTTGCCACGGGTCAAGACTGGATAATCAAAAGTAGCCAAAAATATTTTGCTACCTCGCTGCATTTGAAGGCAGTGGGAGTTAGGATCCTGTGCAGCTTTGTGGATCTAGGTCTATGCCTTCACCAAACCATGCTGAAAAATCTCAGTGGTCTTAACATACAAACCTATTTAGATGAGTGGTAACTGGGTGCCCTACTTAGGAATGAGGTTTTAAGGGCTATGTAGTATTAGACAGCAGTGTAGGACTCCCATGTACCCTACAAACCAAAGCTAAAATCCTACCAACAGCCTTCTGCAGGTAGTGATATGAAGTCAAACAGCAGAACTGTCCCATGATTTTATGTCCTACTAAAGAGATGGGGTGGTGCTGCAATAGTCTTGGCTGTGCATGTTCATATGCAGAGCAGGGCAGGTAAAATTGCCATCGGGTGACAGCCTGTGGGCAAGCAGTGCCTGTGGAAATGCAGCTGCAAGCTGCAGGAGGGATGGACAGGCCCTGTCACCCCTTGCCTTCTCTGCTGCTAATGGTTAAGGTGTTTGCTCTGGCTGCCCAAGTGCAGCTGGAATGGGTAAAGTTACTGCCTTTGAAATGAAGGGGTTATCTAAACTGACAGAAATTGTCCTGAGTAAAAGATTCCTGGGTGGATACTTTGGTAAAACTGCTGCTGGGAGATGGCTGTTGAAATCTGCAGCTAAGAAAAGCACTCCAGGCAGTGAGAAATTCTATTTCAGCATCACTAGCCCAAAGAGGGGTAGAGTCCCTGCAGGCCGTGCGCCTACCATGGAAATGGCAGGAGTGTACTTGGGGTATAAAGGACACTATTTCATCTTGGTAGAAACCTTTCAGATCTGGGGTTTGCTTCCAAACCCATTGAGTTGAGCCCTTTTGAGGTTTCTCATGTAGCGAGGAGAGGCAATTAAGTAGCAAGGTGCCTTTCTGCAAACAGCCCTCTTGTTCAGAGCAGCATCTATCAGTAAATGTGGGGTTTTTCTTGACCCAAGTAGTGAGAGCCTGGTTTCCTCTGAGGCTTAATCTGAGAATCAAGAGAGCTAATGAATCTTACTTTCTTGACTGGGGTTTTATAAATTGCTGTCTCTCTCAGAGATACTGCTGCAAGAAATTCATTTGAGCAGAACAAGATTTGTGAGGCTTCCAGGGGGCTTTAAACTGCATATCCTGGGCCTCCAGAGGCTTTAAAGGAAAATTTCACATATCAAAAATTAACATGCAACTTGCAATTAATCAGTAAACTGGTGCCAGAGAGATATATTCAGCTTTGTATTTCTGTGCACTTTCAGTTCCAAGCTTTTGAGAACATGGTCCATTTTAATTAAAATGTCACTGCCACTGAGGCAAATCCTACCTGTTCAGGCTGCTAGCGTTACCCTGGTTTTATCCTGCTGTCAGTATAAAAGCAGCCTGCCTGGAGTAACCCTTGCTTCTAGCTGCATTCTTCCCTGAGGATCAGCACACCTTTATTACCTGAGGTGTTTGACTTTCTTGTGGCTTCGTCCTGAAGCTGAAAAAGGGCCTTGCTTTGCTGGAGTTTGTACTAAAAGAAAAAAAAAAAGCCCAGAAGGGTAGTGCTGGGAGGCCCGTGTGCAGTTTGTTTGATGTGGCATGGGTGGGAGGGAAAGGTAAAGCTCTTACTCTATGCCATTGGCATGTTAAGCCTGCACATTGTAAGTCATTATTGCTCCCATCAGATTTAAATCCCTGGGCACAATGGCAGGGAAATTATTCCCATATCCTGTAGGATGTTGCTAAGTAGTTACCAGTTTGAAAGCCGACTCCAGGAAAGGTACCCAGAAAGGTACACCTGCTGCTGCGTGCCTGCTTTGCCCTTGCCCATGTCTGTCGGGGCAGAACAGCTTTGAGGTACAGGGCGCTCCTCGTCAGAGTTGCTCACTGACTCACCCTGGAAGAGGTGAGCCTGTAGAAAGTGCTCACTCCCTCTTCAGTTTGTGGCTTTGTGTGCTGTAACCTGCTTCCCGCAGCTTTGCTTCTTTGCTGAAGGTAGGGCAGAAGGCCTGTGTACAAAGAGCAAAGGAAATTTTAGGCACTTGAAATAACCTGCAGCATTAGCTGGAAAATCTCAGGTACGCGGGGAAGCCACCACCTTTGTGCTGTGTGCCCGACGGTGGCAGGGTTCCTGCTGGCTGGCAGCCACGAGACCTCAGGCTGGGTACAGGTGGCTTCTGCTTGTGTTACACCTTGCTGGCTGGTCTGGGTGCTCATTTTGGGGTGCCTGTCAAGATGGCAGTGGCAGGTGATCCTCAGCTTCACCAAGGGTCAGGGCAGGCTAGAGCTGCTCTTTCTGTGGAGTGCTAACACAGTTTTGTTCTGTGCAGGATGAATTTGACAAGCTCAGGCCTCTGTGCTACACCAACACGGACATCTTCTTGCTGTGCTTCAGCGTGGTGAGCCCTTCGTCCTTCCAGAACGTGAGTGAGAAGTGGGTTCCTGAAATTCGCTGCCACTGCCCCAAGGCACCCATTATCCTGGTTGGGACACAGTCAGACCTCCGGGAGGATGTCAAAGTCCTCATCGAGCTGGACAAGTGCAAAGAAAAGCCTGTCTCGGAGGAGGCTGCAAAGCTCTGTGCTGAGGAAATAAAAGCCACGTCCTACATCGAGTGCTCTGCTTTGACTCAGAAAAACCTCAAGGAGGTCTTTGATGCAGCCATCGTGGCTGGTATTCAATACTCGGATACCCAGCAGCAACCAAAGAAATCCAAATGTAGGACTCCAGACAAGATGAAAAACCTCTCCAAATCCTGGTGGAAAAAATACTGCTGTTTTGTATAGGGGTTGCAAGGACCTGAGTGCTGCTCTGAGGAAATCAATAGAGGCTATATTAGCTGAAATCTCAATTTGTGTCGTCTTGAGTGTATAGTGTAGATCTGTATGTATGTGTATATGTTGCTACTGGATAACTCGGTTGCCCTTTCGAGGGTTGCAGAAGGATTCTTAGTTAAATAATTGCTGTATATCAGGTCTGGCACCCAGTTTTGTGACCAGAACTTCTCAGTAAGGAAAAAAAAGCACCATGTGTCTGTGAACATAGAAGGATTTGTCCAAAGGATTCAACTTCTTCTGTTGTAAGGTGTATGTGATGGGGAGGAGCACAACAGAGGCCTTCACTGCCGGGGCTTTGCAGGAGGAATGCACAAGCAACGGTGGAAATGTAGAGCTCTGTACATGGACGATCAAAGGGAAAAAATAACACTGTGCCTCCTAACTGACATTTGTAGCTTTAAAACCCCACTCCTGCTCTCTTTGTGTCTTCCCAAGCCAATGCTCTTAGGGATCACTTTAAAAAGGGTATGCAAGAGGTGTAATCTATCCGCAAATGCCATGGTTAAAAAGGTCATGAATATACCTTCAGCTTGTGGTGAGGGAACCTAATCCCTTACAGAGCTGACATCTCATTTGTCACCTCCTGACTTTCTGAAAGTCCTTTCTGTCCTCCTTCCCATGCCTTTCCCAGGAAGCCGAGTG
Organism: Ifrita kowaldi; assembly: GCA_013398055.1. Lineage (NCBI taxonomy): Eukaryota > Metazoa > Chordata > Aves > Passeriformes > Cinclosomatidae > Ifrita > Ifrita kowaldi. The sequence continues at coordinate 321,570 of VZRS01002713.1, read as the reverse complement.
GAAGCCCGAGAACATGACCAAGCTTTAACTCGTTACCTCGAGCAGTGGCGATTTCCTCTGTGTTTTTGCAGACATGACGACAGTTCATCTGTTTCAGCTCAAAGGAATGTAAATACTGTTGTGTTGGGTTTTTTTGATTTTTTTTTTCTAAGTGATGTAACGAATATCTGTGCAGCACCATATAAACCGCATCTGGTCTTAAGTCTACAGCCAAGAATTTCAGGATGCCCCACTTTACCTTTTAAGGCTGCTAAACAAATAACAAATCAGGCAGATTGAGATTTATAACAAACTGGACTCTAGAAACTGAGGCTGCTGCATCCTCTTCATGATGCTGTTTCCAACCAAGTTAATGTTTCCCTTCTAAAGGCAACAGTCACTTGTGGTTGAATCTTGTCCAAGCTCATAGTTATGAAATTGCATGAGGCCACCCCAGAAATGTAACTGATAATTTTTTTTTTCTCCAGATCAGTCCAACAGATTAACTGAAATGTGCCTAAAATGTAGCTGAGGGATCAACACAGAGCTGAGTGTAAGCTGTTCTCTGGCTGAATCTGGTTCTTACTGAACTCTAAGCTTAATTGCAGTTCTAGTGAGTTTGAGAGACCTGAATGATAATGTGACTCTCTGCAAGAATCAGTATTTAAACCTGTTCTGCAGAGGACATTTAATTTGTGCTGTCTGTCTGCCTTTTAATGGCCGCAACTACTTTTTCCCCCCCCAGATAGTTCAAGATCAAATTATATTTTTTTTTTCCCCCTTTGGCCCTAGCCTTGAAGTGACCTTATTCTTAAACTGAAATGTAAGACAGAAGGCCAGAACCTTTTTTCATCAGAAGTGAATCAATGCCTGATATAAAGAACTGTGGAGGCCGTTTGAGTTGATAAAGCTGACCACAGTTTACCTCCTGGCCCATTAAGGAAAATGACACTATGTAAATGGATTCTGGGCTATTGGCATAGGCTCCACAGACAGTATTTTTTCCTTCTCTACAGAAGACTGAGTCCAGAATGGGTAATGTTCCATCACTGAAAACTTGAAAATGGGATGGAAATCTTTACCTAGGGCCCAATTCAATAAAAATATGTTGGCTTCTGCACTGGAAGAGCCTGGAAAAAGTTTCCATAGCACAGAAGCTGGATGCATTTGACTTGGTTGCATCTGGTTGGTTGGTAATGGTTTAATGTTTACTGGTCCTGAAGTTAACATCTGAGCCTTTATATTTCTTACTCAAATGCTTTGACAGGATTTCAGATACACAGTCATACCGACATCTTGGAGAAAAACAGAAAGCTAGATTTCTCTTGGGTGCTTTGATTCTCTGTAAAAAACAGCCTCAGTTGATCAAAAATATGGGTTTGAGGAGGAGACAGGCTTGAATCTGAGCAGCTTCCATTTACAAAAATAACAAAATTTCCTCTGCAAGATCATACTGCTTGGTATCATGCTGTACTGGAAGCAGTAGGGTTATACTTTATTAGCAGCCTGTTTCATAGTCTGGAGTAGCATTACTTTTAAATGTAGCCAGCTGTGACTGTTTCTGAAGATGTGATTTATATACAACTTGTTATAGCCCTTTACTAGGTGTGTGTAAACTGAGGTCTAATAACTTTATGGATACTGCTCTACACGGGGCTACACAGGGTCTAGGTTTTAGAAATATTACTTTTAAAATTACCGGTATTTTATGAGCGCAAATGAGGGGGAGATGTCTCTATGTAGTCTATAATCTGATGTGCCTTATAAAAAAACCTCTCTTCTGTTTTCTAAGTGTAGGCTATATTCCAAAAGAAATATTTCATGTGAGAATGATATAAATGAGGTATTTGGAAATAAATTCTGACCTGTGTATGTGTCTGCCTCTGCTGCCTGCTCGAGGAAGCTGGAGGGCAGTCCCTGGCCATGCACTGTGCTGATACCTGGCCGGGAGGGACTGTAATCCCAGTGCCCCAGCAAAAGGCCTCTGCCCAGAAAATACAGCCTTTTCCCTGCACTGCCCCATCCCCAGGGGGCCAGGCTGGGTGGGAAGGGTATGATGGCCAGCTTTCTGTCTCCCTGCCAGCACAGCAGCATCTTGCTGTGGCCCTGTGAGGCACGGACAGGCTCATTGTGCCTGGCCCTGAAAGCAGGGTGAGCGGCAAGGAGCACAGCACAACTGGGGTGTTTTGCCTGCTGCATGTTGCTGCCACGTGTGTCCTGGGGGAGCCAGAGCGCATTTTTGGAAGAGCAGATCCCATTCCCTTTTGGCACCATGGGTCTTTTCACTCCTTTCTGGGTCCTGTCCCTCATGCCAGGGCCAAGGCGTGTGAGGTTTGAGGTTGTGCCCAGGAGCTCGATGGCTGTGGCACAGAAGGCTTCCACCCTTCAGTGCCACTGTGTTAGCTGAGTGGGGTGCAGCATCCAGACCTCCAGGCATTCCCACGGATCCAGTGTCCTGCTCCAAAACAGCTCCAGAGAAGGAGCTTTGCTCTGGACCGAGGTTGTTAAACTGTCCCCATTGTGCTTGTTTTCCTGGGAGCTGAGAGGAGCAGGCATGCAGGAGTGGCATACCAGGTTGCCCTCCCATGCCACCTGTCTCTTGGGTTATAAGGGCAAGCCATTTTCAATCATGGGAATGCACACAACCTGCACAACGTAGAGGAAGGAGATCAGTGCCCTGTTCCTCTTTCTCATGGTTGGTTCCTCACTGGAACAAAGCCTTGGTTTCTCCACTTTGTTAAGTGCCATGCTGGGCACTGCTGGGAGGCTGATTCACCTGGTCGTGCCTGCAGCACAGCGACCCTGCCCGAGAGCCCAGCCTGCCAGTGGGCTCCTTTCTGGTGAGTACCTGGGGTTGAGTCACCACTGGCCTTGCTGGTGCCTTCAGAGAGTTGATTCCATGGGGTTTCTGTACTGCAGGGAGTGGAGTTAGGTTGCACTGGCTGGAGACTGTCACCCCACCTTTGCATGCTGACTTTGCAGGAAAAGGGGCTGTGCTAGCTTAGAGTCCAGAACCTGCTGTTGCCAAATCCTGGCACGAAAATCCCTCTGCTACCTGTGGGGTGTTGCTTTTCTGGTGAGGTGGGCTACTGTCTTAGGCATCCCAGCATCTGGACCGGGCTAAGGCAGTTCAGGTTATCCTTTACCCCACGGTAACTTTGTGCCTGGGTGTGCTGTTGTGATCAAAAGGCTCCCTCAGCTGCCCTGCTTCAGATACTGGATGGGGTGGCAGCTGAGGCTGATAAGGGCATACTGAAGTAAGCCTGCTGTACATAAGGTTTCCCAGGAATGCTGAATTAGCTGATGGTTTGTGATGGATGGAAGTTCCCAAGACAGGACTTTGTTTTCTTTCATATGCAATTAAAGTGCTCTGGGAAAGTTTTTATTTGTTTTTTTTAATGGAGAAAAGACCCCTTTACCATTTTTCCCCATGTTTTGTGGATTGGACATACTTCTAGGGTATGATTGAAGGTTGACTAGAGCTAAGACACTGACGAATGTGAGAGTTTGTCCTCACAGGGTGTCTGTAAGGACACTTCACCACACTCTTACTTTGCTTTTGATTTTCTTTCTAGACACCAGTTACTGACCACAGAGAGGGGGACCACTGCTGCAGGAGACAGGGTTTTTGTATGACCACATGGAGCTGACCTAGTGTTGCCATATGTGTTATGCTTAAACACTGAACCTTGCTGAAGCATGTGAGTGCCCCTACAGTTGAGCAACCTTTCTGAACTCTAGTAATTTATGTGCTATGGGGTTTGTACAGAAGAGATCTCTGTCAACTTCTGCCTTTAGTGTTGCCCTGGCATGCAGCAAGGTGAGGCGAGAGGAAAAACAACTGCTCAGGAAAGAGTGAGACATCATAAACCTCGGGAGAACTGGCAAAGGGACTCCAGGGCAATGGGGAGTGATAGACACTACTTTTACCTACTTTAGTCATAAGCAGATTAAAAGCCCAATTAGAGTAATGCCTGAGGAAACGAACAGCCCCAAGGAGGACTGTTAGGTATTAAAATACAGCCTTTTCTTTAGGAAGTCTCGAAACTGAGGATAGCTGGAAGCTGGGAGGAAAAATCACTGTACACAATAGGGAAAAGTCACTCAGCATTTGCTTGGTTCTAACATTCTTTCCTTAAGCATCTGTGCTGACTAGAGACAGGATGTGGGATGAGGTGGACTTTTGGCACCAATCAGCCTGACTGTCCCAGTCTATTTAATGTTTCTGAAAGAGCAGGATGTGTTTCAGGCCAACAGCAGGGCCCCAAGATCCAATAAGACCTTCTGAAGCCTTAGCTTCCCGCATTGCTGGCAGCCAGCAGGAAGATACAGTGGTTGAGGGCTGTTCATTACCCAGTTAGTGCAGTCCTCTGTGTCTAACCTGGGGAACAAGCAGCTGTGTAATCCAATGAATTTTACCGTCTGAGGCAGAGTATTCTTCAGCATTGCCGATTTATTTCTCCACAGTTTTAACAGGATGGATTGATCAGAGATGTGTATGAAAAAAAGCACAAAACCTCAGCTTGGAGCAGCTTTTTATTCAGCAAGGGAAATGTGTCTAGAGAAGGAAGCATGAGGAGCAGCTCTGCTGTTCTGCAAGGAACTGTACCAATCTGAAGAGCTCTCCTGGCTGAAGGAGACCTGCTGAGAGTGTCCCCAGACATCCCTTGTTCCACAGCTCTGTGCATTTAGGTTGGATCCTGGTCTTATTATTTGGAGACAAAGGAGGAATCATTTTGCCCAGGTCAGCAGAGTTGCAGACCTGTAAAACTTTATGTAGCCTGAAAAAGACTCAGGCAGGGATCCCTGTTGATCTTCTGGCACTGTAGGTATGCTTATAATGACGTGGCCTCTTTGTGGCACTTTCCCCCTGGCTTCACTGGGAGGGAGGAATATTGATCCTCTCTGGCTGCTCAGACTTTTGCTGCTCTCTGCGCTACCCTGGGATGAATCTCCATGTACGTATCTGATGTTTCTGACTCCTGGTCCACAACTCATTCAGTTAACTCCAAACATTTGTGTACAGCCCTTCTCTCTGGGAGGGTAATTTTAGCAGCAGTGGACGATTTGGGTTAATATCGATGGGATAAATATGACATGGGATAAAGCACGGTCCTTGTCCAGACAGCTGCTACTTTTCCTATCATGGTGGAACATCCCTGGCCATGTGTGTGCCATGGGCTCCCTGTGACCACTTGGCCTGTGTCCCTGGTCAGAGAATCACTTAGATTGGAAAAGACTTTTAAGATCTAGTCTAACCATTAACCCAGCGTTGCCATGTCCACCACTAAACCATATCCCTAAGTGCCACGTCTACACGTCTTTTACATCCCTCCAGGGATGGTGACTCCACCACTTCCCTGGGCAGCCTGTTCCAGTGATGCTAGCCCCTGTGATGCTTGTTAACAGTAGCAGAAAACAAGTTCCAAGCAAAAATGTGACTTTTATATTTGGTGTTTCCATTTTCAAGTTGCTGATGGAGTGAGAACTGCTTGCATGGTGTCCTGCCTTTTGTCCTGGCAGGCACTTGTTCTTCCGTGGTTCAGCAGGGATAATAACACCAGAAAACAGCTGCACCATTTTCCTCTGCCTCACTACACCTCTTAGTCTTTCAGTAGAGAAACACTGAACAAGATTTATCTGGGGGCAGTGCTTGGACAATAGCCCCTGCTCCGTCACCCTCTCTTTCCACAGCTGCCCCTCCCCTGCATTCCCCTCTCTATAGGCAATTTTCTCATTTATTTTTAATTCAAAACTGCATGTTGCCCGAAGCCTGGTGCTCAGCATTTTTCTGCTGCCTGTATCCCATTCTTCCATCTTTTGAGCTCTGTCATGGCCTTTCCACATTTTAATTACAAGCTCAGCAGGCTTCAGGCTTCCCTGTTCCTCAGGGCTGAGCAAACCCACTCCTTTTATTTTCCGCTTGTTTTTGCATAATCTTCTACAACCCACCTGGGTGAATCTGGGGAGATGATGGGCAGCGTGTTGCAGAGCCAAGACTGAAGATTGGGTTGTGATAGTGAGGAGTAAAGTCTCTCCTGCTGCTCGCTGTTGTGGTAGTGATAAGGCGGCTCCGAACGCAGGGGCGGCTGTTGACTTCTTGGGGTGAGGGCGCCTGTATCTGCTGGGCTACAGGCAGAGCCCTGGCCAGTTTCAAAGGGCTTTGAAGTACCCTCTGACAATCTCCTCTGGGAGATAAGAGATTGCAGGGAGGAAGGCGTTCCTGGAAACAGCTTTAACAGCACGTATGTTTATCTAGGCTGGGTAACCCAGAAGGAGGCCAAAACCTGGGCTACTGACACCTGAGAAGATATGCAGGGATTTAAGCAGAAAATGCAAAGTAATGCCAAACCTCGGGGTTCCAAAGTTTAAATCAATCAATCTTCTAGCATCTGACTCAAACCTGCAATTCAATGAGGCATTCGTGTGTACATCCCTACACCCTTTCAGTATCTGCGTGGAGCGGTTACCCATGAATTTGCCTTCTCCCTCACAGATGAGGCTGTTGCTGCCCATGTGGCTGCCCAGGACAGCCAGCCCCAGAGGTCCCACACCTCTGGGTGTAGAGAAGCATTATGTAAAAAATAGTTTGCTTTTATTTGTTTTAAACCGAGCTCCTGTTCATTCCATCACACCATCCCTGACTCCAGCATTGTAGGAGGTGGTGAAGAGCAGTTTACAGGTAAATAGTTGGTCAGGTGACACGGAAAATGTCACAGTGACTCAACTGACTGCTGTCTCTGTTTTGTAAACCACCACTGGGTTTACTTTTTTCCTTCTCAGCTGAAGAGTCCCAGCTTTTATATAACAACTCCTCATAGAAGAATTTCTCCATCCTCTCAATCTGCTGTCTGCTGTCCCTTTGGGTCTACCTGAGCCCCACCATCCTACTCCTGAAGGCCAGAGAGCAGAGCTTAGAACTGCAGCATCTTTCCAGAAGCATTTCCCTTCATAGAAGACAGACTGGCACTTTCCCAACAGACCATATTTTCCATGTGGTCCATTATGTTACTCTTCATTGTAGCATCTACCCTCTGTGTGAACATATGGGAAGTAGTCCATTGTGAGAGTGGTACTGGGAAGAAGAAACTGCCCAGGGGCTCTTCTTACCCAAAATTTTCAATGGATATATAATCTTGACAAGGATGAAAGTAAAGTGACTGCTTTCTGCATCACCCCCTCCATTGGGAGGACACAGATAGTGAAAATTTCCTACTGCACCACAGTCCTATAAGGCTCCAGTGCCCTCGGCCAAGATTTTCAGGCGTGATACAAAGTCTTTGCCACTTTGGTGGGTAGCTCACCAGGGATTGTTCAATTGTTTTTCTGATCACTGACTCTGTGGAAACCACGTCCCTTTATCATTTTCCAAGTCTGATTGCATTAATCTCCAGTTGCGTTTTGCCTTTAGGAGGCCACAAATTTTTTGTGGTGCCTGAGGCAGGAGGCAGAGCAACAGTACAAAATAATGCTCTTCTGCTGAATTTCTTTGAGAAAGAGGTCTTCATGCTCTTCATGTTTCTTCAAAGTATAACTTAAGCTGATTTTGACTCACTGAACAAATATTTTGTGCAGGATGTGTCATTTGCCCAGTTAGAATGGATACTCATTATATTTTATAAAAATTACATTGAGAATGTTCCCATCATAGATTTGGTTGTTAGAGGCACTTGTGCAAATATGCTTATGGTGACAACCCAGAGAGCAGATTTGGCCTAGTAATTTCAAAATACTCTTCATTTTCTGGGAGATCGTGATCGCAGATTTTCAGCAATGTACAACTGCTCTAACTTGACTTCAGGCAATGGGGACCCCTGATATGCAGTTGTTCTAGGCCAGGAAAAAATGGAGAATTATATTATCATAGCTGTTGCCTTTAGCAGAAAAATGCAAAAGAAACAAGCAGGTTGGACGCGAACCTGATTTTTAAACAGGTGAAACTTCCCCTTTTTGCACTGGGAGCTTACTGTCAGGATGCAGACAGCAGCCTGTGGATGTGATCAGGCATTTTACCTCTGTGACTCCAGAGAAGCAACAGTTACATTCAAAACTTTTGGGAGCAAGAAAATCAAAATGATGAGAAATGGACATGAGGCACTTGGCAAGCCTGATGATGGAAGGATGCCTTGATAAGCACCGTTATTGTTAGGGATCCAGGCCAGATTTTTGGAGTTCTTCATCTGAAGGGTCAGCTAAAGCAGTCACTAAACCCCTTTAAAGTGCCACAAATCCATCCTAATTGAGACCAGGTGGTTCTGACTGGAGGCTGCATTTGCTGGTAAAGTTTTGTGGTGTGAGCCAGGACTGGCTGACCAGGAAGCAGCCCCAGATCCTCATCGATCTGCAACAGTTCAAAGTGAATCCACATGTCCCAGCAGCTTTATTATGGGTTCTTTGCGTCACTTTTCTGTACAGGTGAAGTCTTTACATTTATGAGGCTTGAAATGTTGACCTGTGCTTTGGATGCAGAACACCACAGAGGAGAGAGTGGCACAGCGGAAGAAATGGAAGTGGCACTGGGCAGGGTCTGGGCTGCAGCCAAGCAGTGCCCTGGGACTGCTGGAGCTCTTTGCAGTTCTGACATTGTCATTTCTGTAATGAACAGGATAAAAAGGTGTTTGGGGCTGGGGAGTGCTAGGTCCTAGCGTCCTGGTTTAACACAAGCCCCCATTTGCTCTGTAGTCCAACCTATCACCGTCAGAGGCGTGTTTCCACTGGATGACAGCAGTTGCTGCACAGGTTCCTATTCATTTTCCCCTAACACTCTGTATTCTCATGCAGGCACTTCTGTTTCTAATGATTAGGAATAAAGGTGGCAGAAAGACAGCACACTCTGGTGTTTACAAATAGCTTTGTCTCCCTGGACTGACCAGAGTGGAGGTTCTCAGGACATATTGCCCATAAAATCCCCATAATGAAAGGGAGTGGCATTGCTCTTTTTTCCCCCATTTATCTTTTCCTATTCTGGTTGGTGGTTTTATTCCCTAGAGCAATATTTCAGATCGATAATTTTCTCGGATTCTGCAGCCAGGCTGGAACTTATGCTTCAAAGACTATTCCATTTCCTCCCACAGGTCTCCACAGCCAAAACACGTAACCTCTCAAAAGCGAACACTTGAGTGGGAAAATGTGTAATAAATGGAATGGCAACACTGATGGTGCTCATTTGGAAAAGGAAATAATCTCCTTTGTTTGCACTACCACATGTTAACGGGTGAAGCATCTGCGACGTTTGCTCAATAAAGCTGGTGCTGTATTTGTCTCCATTGCCTAGAAAATCCTCTTTAATCTTGTGAAATGCTATCTCTGTAATAAGAAGTATATCATGACTTGCATCGCTTTGCTTTTCCCCCTCTATTGTCTCGATCCAATGTGGTGCCAATTTGCAAATATTTAGCAGGATTAAAGCATTGGGCTTGTGTGAGGGGGAGAAGCATCACGTAATGTGAAGAGAAAAAGAAGAGACAGAATTTATTGTATAAATGTGCTTCTAGACACATTTTACTCAACACTTAAAGTCTTTTTGTTTTACTTCTCCTCCAGCAAGCTTTGCACCCAGGCAATTCATGCCCCCACCTTTTATAGCTGCTAATAAAAATTAGATGTTGTTCGGTACTTTTGGGCTGCATTTTGACACATTAATTAAGTAAAAACCTGATTTATCTGTGATACATTTGGCCATGCTTAGAGGTGGGATTGCTCTTTCTGGGTAGCTTAGGAAGGCCTTAGCTTTGTGCACTTTTCTAAGCAAGCAGATGGGGCTGCTTATGTGAAGAGAAGGAGAGTTTAGGTGAAATGAAGAGGGAGAGAAGTGGGGTTTTCCCTTTGCAGTCTGGTGCTTTGGCCGGCAGACTAGGGTCCCAAATCTGCTCCTGGTTACATTGTGTAACTCTAAAATAACTTGATTTACAACAGCCCACTCTGGATTTAACTCAGCGTAATTGATGGCAGAGTCTGGTCCTTATTATTCGTTCTGCACCCAGCCAGTTTAAAGGATCAGGGAAAATATGTGAGGAACAGAACTGCCTTTGATCTTTGGTTTAATATTTCTGCTACGTTTTACGTACACAAAGAGCTATCATGGCCTTTTTCTAAGAATTGTTTGGCAAGGAGAGACATGTGAAGTGGTCCCTGTGATGGTGAGGAAGCTTTTGGGGTGAGTGAAGTGTAAAGTAGAAATGGGTGAAAGAAGAAGATGGATTTCTCCTGCTGTTATTCCCACTAATAAGGCTATATACAGGTAAAGGAAAGAAAAATGGTTAGTAAGTACACAGCCTCTTTTTCAGATCTTTTCATTTGAAATTGTTGGTTTGCCATGACACAGAAAATGACATTGTGAACACCAACACCGTCACTGTAGTACATAGTGGGGTGGTTGCACCCAAGAATTCACATTTGCCAACATATGCCCTACACCTGAACTATCCAGTCATTATCCTAAGTAGTGGCAAAAAGAAAAAAAGAAGAAAAAAAAAGAAAGAAAAAGAAAAAGATAAGAGATTTCAGTGTACTGTTTGCACATGCCAACTTTTTTGACATCGGTGGTGATATTTAATTTCCCCACTGTCCCAGAATGTAACAGGAAGTGTCAAGAGGGTTACAGAGAGGTGATACGTGTATCTGCAACATCTGTTCCAGATATTCACCAGGGCCCACCTAATAAGTTGTATTTGACGCTACCTGAGCATAACTTGCTTCTCTTCTTTGCTTTGCAATTCACCTGTAGCAAAGCAACGGATGGAGATTTGAGAGGTGTTTTTCAACACCTCAGGAGAAGCTATGCAGCATGGCTTCCCTGGCATGCCAGAAGCTCAGGTTTTCCTTTGGAGACCCCTCCTCTTCAAATCAAGTTATCAGCCATGCAGAGCAACCAGTGGTCAGAGGGCCAATAGTAGCCCTCAGGGACTGTTTTAACAGGCTTCCAGATATTCCTGTTGTCCAAGCCAGACAGACTGTGGTGGCCACAATGCATTTTGAGGCATCAAAGAGGAAAGAAGACCTCTGTTAGGATTGTCAGAGTTTAAGTTGGATGCAGATTGTGCAAATAAGTTTGTCATGGTCAGGGGGCCCAGGTCTTGACCAGCAAGGTGGGAGTGAACATGAGGTGGGAAGGAAAACAGCACAGAAGCGCAGAGTCTGCTATAGGGAGAGAAAGCCTCAGGCGGTGGAAGGGATGGGCTTGGACTTCAGGAGTGTTTTACTTTTAAATACCTATCCCTGGTTATAGAAAAATCATTACCATTCTATGGTGAGATATCTGTGGTGGACCTGCCTGTAAAATGACACTGTCTAGGAAAAAAAAATGACATGAGCATACATTTTCAACAAATTCCTTGTATTGATCAGAAAAGGAGGCTGTCTTTAAAGGCTGTTCTGGTCTTTCAGCTGAATACATACCAGGAATGATGAGATCTTCAGGTCTGTATTGACATTTTTATCCAGCTGCACATAAAGCACTGCTGCCCCACTAAAAAATCAGTGTAGCTGGTGCATGTGTGCAAATTTTGTCTGCTTCTTTTGCATATTATTTCCATGACTTGTTGATATTCAAGCTGACGCTGTGGAAAATTGGCTATTTTCACTTCACACAGGGAATTAATTATACTTTTGCCATTCTGACTTGCAGAATTCATGCCAGATAGTTTTCACAAAAGATTAGGGGACTAAGCAAACCTATGAAAAGCCAAACAGCCCCACTCCCCCCACCGTATTGAGGGACAGGCAATCAGAGGCCAGTTAACGTCCCCAGGAAGGTTTATGCATTTTGGCTTGCATCCAAGCACAAACATGATAATGGCTGGAAAAAACACGTTTGTCCAGAGCCTGTGCCAACTTTTAGCTTGAAGCCCATGGATTGTTCCATACGTGACAGACTGATAGGACAGCCCCATGGACAGACCTGTGGGTCTCTGCTCACAGAGTGCTGGGTCAGCAGCAGCAGCCCCTCTGGGTGAGTGAGATGCCTTCAGCCCTGCTTGCTCATGTGTCCTGCAAAAAGACCCCCATCCTGCTCCATCCTTTCAGGGGAGGCTATCAGCAGGATGTGCCAAGCCCAAATTGCCTGGATCCCTGGGTTACAGCTGCTCAGAGGACACATACCAGTTCCAAGCTCCCTGCTCTGGGTGCTGCCCCGGCTACACCCAGTCCCTGCAGCACTAAGTGGTCCAGGAATCCCAGGGTGTGCTGCACACACCCTGCCCACACAGGCCAGGAGAACAGGAGGGCATTGCCTCACCTGGAAATACCTGAAATACCTGTAGACCACACGGTGCTCCCTCACTACAGGCTTACCCAGCACCCCCAGGGACCTTCCTTCCCTACGCTCCAGCTTTTCCTCTCTGCGTCCTCACTCCTGCTCCTGCCTAACCTTGGCAGGGCAAGGGTTCGCCCTGTCCTTCCCTCCCAGGGAATGCACGTCCTCTCTTGGACCGTGCAAGGGTTTGGGTTTGGACTGAAACATTGCCTTGTGGGGCCATTCCTACGGTTTTGGAGTGGGTTTTCCTTTCCAAGAATCTGCTCTCCAGTACAAGCACAGTGAAGAAATTTCCTCTTGTAACTAGTCCTTGAGCTTCAGAAAAAATACAGCTTTTCTTTGAAAAAGGCTGGTTTCGTTTGATAAGTTTTTAGTTTTAAACACAAAGACCAATGTGGGTTTTACGTCAGATCTAAGAAACCTTCATTTACTCTTTAAAGAACTTTCATTTACCTTCTAAAAACCTGCACTATAAGTTGAACCTGGAGGGCTGAGCAGGATTCCTCTCTCAGAATTACAAAAACATTCTTCCATGTTTCTCACAAGGATTTTGAACACCCCCAAAAGAAGGACCACAGTTTCCAATAAATGCATTAGATAGGATATTGTGCCCTGAGACTGCCCACAGTGCAGACCTGGCCTATAATCCCAAAGTTTCCATTTCCCTTTGTGTAATCTCAATGTCTGCCTGCTTGGGGCACACCAGTTTCCCGGCTAGCAACGCCACTTGGCCAGAATGTGAGTTTAGAGGTTTTACAGCAATCTTTTCTTTGCAGCTGAGTGTCTGTGTGATCATCCATTCCCTCCATCACCTGGATAGTGTCCACAGACCTTGCAGATCCAAGCACTCAAACAACAAGCAGATATCCCCAGGCATTCTGGTCTTTACTTCACCCAGCCTGAGCCCACACGGGTGAACACACACAAGTCACAAGTGAGTGACCTGTGCAGGAAAGTCTCTCCCAGGCCTCACAGGCAGAAGTGGCTGCCAGTGATTTAAAGCTGCTGTCTGCAGAAAACAAGGGGATGATGGCTCCATTGCTCTGCACACAGCAGGGAGCAAGGGCACAGGTATCAGGCTCAAGCAGGCCTCCCTTTGTGTCAGCAATAACCACAGGGTCACAGGAGGATTCTGTTATTAAAGAAAATAAATTTGGGTAAGTTGGGCAGTTATTCTCCAGTGAGCTGTTTGAGACTGATTGATTGGCCCACAACTGGTACCAGGAACAGGAGGGCTCTCTGACCCACTGCTGCTTTTACAGCCGTACCTCTCCTTCTCTCTCATCTCTGCTTTGTTTTCTTTAATAGATGAGCAGAATAAAATGCAGGTGAACTCTGTGAACTGCAAACAATGGGAGCTCAAAGCTTCTTGCATTGAGACATTCAGGGGCAGCGCAGTATGTACTTTGTGCTGGGCCTGGGGCTTTGGTGCCTCTGGAGGAAAGTAAGTCACTTGTTTGGAGCATGCACAGCATTAAAGAGAGTAAAATAACTGTATTTGAGAGAAGGAAGGGAAAAAGGAAAGGGGAAAGGAAAGGGAAAGACGATTTATGGTCATGCTGCCTTGGGTATCACCACAAGATGGGTCATTTTGTTGATGTGGAGGGAGTATTTCTTCATGTTGGACAATGAGCTGCTCTCCAAAAAACATGCCTGGGGTGTGTTTAGCAAGCAACATTTGTCATCTTCTATAGGAATGGCATGTGTGGTGAACAACTAGTGTCCAACAGAAATATGATAGTGAGGTGGAAGAAAAAAAGTCCTCGGTCACACAGCAGATGTGATAGACAGCTGTCACTGCAAAGTCACACTATTTATGACTTGAGTGAAAGACAAAAATGGAAAGTAAGAGAACAACAATTCGTTTTAGTCAAACAAGGTCGAATTAATACTGGTAAAATGTAGCCGTGTTCATCACCTAGGAAAGAGTTAATTCCTATAAGAGCTTCTCCTAGCACAGAAGCTGGGAAGACTGACATCTCCCTCAGGCAATGATCAGCCATTGAGATTTTTTCCTGCTGATGTAACAGTTGTAAGTGACATCTTGCACACCTTTCCTGGTTGGGGCTGTTATCTGCAGAACAGGAATGATACCCCGACACATTGCTCTGGCAGTTACCATGATGCCATGAAACCCAGATGATTTATTTTCTTCATAATAAAGCCAATTTTTCCTTTTAATAAAATCCATTGTTATTTTATTAATCATTGCTTTGTTGTGTAGTGCTGTCAGCCACATCCTTGGGTTTCACCTATTCCAGTGTGAACCATTTATATTAACATTTGGGATATAAATGAGGGGGTGCAATGGAAGGAAATTAATCCAGTACTCCAAAAGTAGTGACCCTCATTGTGTTGGTAACAGGACAATGAATCCTTTCCCTGGTGTTCAGGGGACATGCTGGAAGGGCATTTTTTCTCCTACAGGCGCCTGTACATATATGTATCTGCTTGTCTGCCTGTGTAAATGTCTAAAATAAGGTGGAGCAGCTCAAAAAGCACCAGGCAACTGAATCCTCCAACACAAGTCAAGGGCTGGGCTGCTTTTCCAGGATAAATTTATAGTTTGTGGAGGGAAGCAATCATTTTGTGATTGCTGTGGGCTATTTTAGGTATCTACCACAGGAGAAGATGTATTGTTTCCTGTAAATGCCTGTTTATCTCTTTTAACTGAGCCCAGGGTGTCTGGCTCACGTGTAGATGTCACTCACATGTAAAGACATTTCAGACAGTTCTACTGCAAAGTCTGGGAAGAGACTGCAGGCAAATTTCCCAAGAGAGATCAAGCCCCATTTAACAGAGAGCTAAATGAACATGTTCTTAGATTCCAAGGAAACAACTGAAAACAGGGCTCCTACAGCTCCTGAAATGCTTCTTGTATGTTAACTACATGGTCATGGAAGTCTTTGTTCCATTTTCCCTTCAGAAGTGCAGTGTTGGTAGCTGAGCTGGAAGGGCAGTGCTGGCAGCACAAGCACTTCAGAGAGTGTCGGCTGTAGCACAGCCCCAGCCTGTCCGTAGGGCATCTGCTCTGGAGCTTGACTGGGTGTTTCACACAGAATCACAGAACATGCTGAGTTGAAAGAGACCTGGAGGAGCATCGAGTCCAGTTCCCAGCCCTGCACAGCACCACCCCCAAGAATTCCACCATGTGCCCAAGAGCAGTATTGTCCAAACGATTCTTGAACCCTATCAGGCTGGTGCTGTGACCACTTCCCTGGGGAGCCTCTCCCAGTGCCCAACCACCCTCTGGGTGCCCAAAGGCAGAAAAGGCACAGCAAAAGGCAAAGATACTACTTGAGGAACAGAAAAGGGTCAAAAAACTGAAGGAAATATTTTAAAACTTTGCTTGCCTAGGGCAGCAGGAAGTTTGCTGAGGTGATGAGTGATTATCACAAGTGGGGTGTGCACCAGGATTTGTGGTCACAATCTGAAAGTGTCCTTTTGAACACGAATCCTTGCTCAATTTCAATTAAGATATGGCAAGGGCCACCCACAGTACTGATCAGACTAGACAGAATCATCCTGAGCTTTGAAATGATCCATTAACTTTGACTTCTTTTTACTTCCTCAAAAAGAGCCATCTTATGACTCCTGAGTGTGCCTCAGTTTCCATTCTAGGATGGAGAGATCAGTACTCCCTAACTGGGAAAGTGAGGGGAGGAAAAAATGTCCCTGGCATAGTCACTCCTTTAGCTTCTGACACTGAGGTAGAAAATGCTCAGAGTACAAAGCCTGGTGGTTGTTGCTGGTACGGAGCTGAACAGAGCCTTTCAAGAAGTTAAGAAGGGCATCTCTGGGCTAGGATCATGGGATCACAGAATAATTCTGGTTGGAAAGGTCACCTGTGGACTCTTTAGATCAAGCCCTGCTCAAAGCCAGGCCAGCTTTGAGGTCAGGCCAGGTTGCTCAGGGCTTGATCCAGCTGGGGCTTGAAAGCATCCAGGGGATGGAGACAGCACAGCCTCTGCTTGTCTGAGTTGACTGGTGGGTGAACATGGAGGTGAGAGAGAGAGACCCATCAGATGTGGTTCCATTTCGGGAAGACATTAATGAGCCATAAGGCTGAAGGATTTCCCTTAGTCAAAATTCCATGCCCACCTCCAAGCCTGCTTGTCCCCAGTTTCACTGCAAGACCCATGGTGTAGTGTGGTGTGGCACTAGTGTGACTGTCCTGGTGCAGAGCAGTGGCTGGAAGATATTCCCAGTAAATGTTGCAGGCTGTCCTGACCTCACACTGTAACTATTACACCTTGGTTTTATTAGCCTACTATTAAAGTCTGGGTGTGTTAAATGTATTAGATCAAAAGTAAGGCTGGTATTCCTACTACTACAAATCAGCATGGTGACATGCAGACATGCTGTTAGAAATAAAGTAGATAAATATTTATAGAAGATACGCCCCTGGCTTGTGAGAGAAAATAAATGATACATAGTGGTATATGATGAAAGCAATGAAATCAGATATTCCTTTTGGCTTCTTCTCTACTTAGAGCTTTTTCCCCTTCCTAAATGAAAGCCCAAAATATTCAGGATTTATTCTGCAGGAGACTGACATTCCCTTCTTAAAGCCCTGAAGGCTTAAAAAAGTTCAAACCCAGACATTTGTCAAATGAAACATTATGTTCAGTTTGAAACTCAGCTTAGGCACTGTCTGTGTCATCCCGTTAGCGAGGCTTCCCTAAATCCCATTTGCACATCAGAGCTGCATATTGCCTAACAGATTATTATGGTTACTTACAGTGGCCTCTGACAACACTCCTAGTTCAACAGTGTCTCATTCCTGCAAAAGGGATGCTTGTGGACAGGATTGAGGGAAGGAAGGAGTAGCAGCACGTTTTGGGCACATCTTCTGTATGTTTGGCACAGACCAACACCTTCATTTGTGGCCAAAAGTAAGTCTTAAGACCATCACCCACAGGAGCTGTCCCACAGTGCCAGCCTACCACTGCCCAACGCCTGCCAGTTTCTGTCTTCTCCACCATGACTTCTTGTCTCTCCCTAGTTGTGACCTAAAATCGTCACTAGATACAGATTTGATCCTATGAGCTCTGTCCAAAAAAATCTCATGCTTTTGAAGTGTTGGTCTCCGGGTAGACAGACATCCACCTCTGCAGCTTGCTGCCTGCTCTCCATAGAAAGCAGGGATGAGGCCACCTTGCATGCTCCCAGCATGTCTCAGAACAAGCAGGACTAGCAATCCCCAATCACAGCATGATTAATAGCGCAGTGTGGTTTTGGACATGTGCAGCTCCGCACATGCTGCTTCCAGTGGAAGTAGCTTGGCAGGGGATGTCGAGAGGACCATCCTGTCCCTGTTAGTGATGATGAGGAGCACAACAAAGGGTCTGGCTCTCTGAGCAACATGGGGCCAGAAGCACTTGCAGTTGCAGACAGCTTGCCAGGGTGGGGATTGTCACTGCCCTGATATCCTCCTCCATGTTCAGATTGTCACTGCTCAGCCCCATCCCCAGCTGGGGATGAAATAGACCTCGGCAGACATTTAATAGACTTCAGGGTTTTGAGGAGGCAAGACAGATAGAAGGAAAGGGTTCAAACTTGTCTTTTTGGCTCAGATAGCCTTTTATCCATTTTGTCCTTGCACATGGAAGGCACTGGCCTGGCCACTTCACAATACGCGCATCCACAACTGGCAAACCCAGTTATTCCCTGTGGCAAACCCACCAACATGTGCACACAGAATTTCCTACAAGCTCACCTTCTTTGTGAAATCAAAGCAATGACCTTTCCAAAGTCTTTCAAGGTTCTCACTGAACAGCAAGGCAATTATAGCCAAATACTTGTATACGTACTTCCAACGTACTTCAAAATTTCCAAGCAGTGGCTCTCAATTACAGTTGTCTTTCTTGGATGCGAGTTGCCATTAATATCCACAGAGAATGTGTGCCTCTTGGATCAGCCCTTGCTCAGGGTGGGAGTAGAGTGGAGGCATCATGTTCTTCATAAGCTGTAACACCTCTAGATTTGTTTTGAGAATGAAAGCAGAGTTTGGTCTAAGGGTCCAAATTTCTGGCTGGGCTGTTCTGACCCACCATTTCTCCTGGTTGGGCATACAAGTAGTAGCATTTAGGATCATTAGATCCTATTTGCACGATCTTAAGCTTTGCTATACTTCATGTCTAACTTTGTCTCTCCACTGGGTAGATGCTTGGAGGAGAACCAGGGGACTGTCAGAGGGACCGGAGCAGGAAATGGTTTCTTGAGCCAAAGAGAAATTGGAGAAGGTTAAAAACTAGCTGTGTGAATTTTCTGCTGATATCACTTGGCCTAACATAACGAAGCTGCATTAATTTACTCTAGGAAACCATCTGACGCTACTCTTTGTGCAGGACTGTGCTGACAGAGTAGCAACCTCTCTGGGAGCGGCAGGGAAGGCGCCTGCGTCCCATTCGGCACTGACCCTTTGGTGTGGACTTTGCATGCATGTCTGTTACTCCACAGCCTCCACAGCAAGAGACACTGAGTTTGCATATGTGAAAAACAGCAAGTCTGGATGCAGAAAAGCCTTTGGAAGCCCTGAATCACACCAGGCTTTCTGCAAGTCTTCACTAAGTCTGGACCAGTGTTCCTCAGTAACTTGTTCTGTAGACTTACAGTGTTTGCTGAAAACAGTTTGTATGAAGCCTGACCAGCTGAAATAGAGTCTATCTCCAGCTTGCAGTGCTGTCATTAAACATTAACAGTGAGCAGGTTGTGCAGACTGGGCTGAGGGCTGGTGGCTGCAAAGCGTGTGGCTTCACCCATGTTGGTTATGGTGGGGACCCTGCCCCAAGCCTCAAAAAAGACACACACTCAGCCAGAGAGGTGACCTGCAATTAGGTAACCAGTCTAGGTATATCCTGATGATCCCATGTTCAATGCCTCTCTTAAATGAGGTGGAGCTTGTTGATCCTGTGAAAACTGCCTGGTGACTGATTTTCTATAGCTCAGTCAAAGAAAAGAAACTCCTGGGTCTGGATTAGTAGATTGATTCAACATGGATTCTTCTCTCCCAGCAAGATCTGCTAGATACTGGCATCACATCCTTATTCACATAAAACATGCACAATTTTCCTCATGTACATTCAGGAGTCACATGGGGTAGTACCACTCAACTCCACAGAATCAAAATGAGCTGGGCTCAGGATGAGCGAGTTTTGTATCAATCCCAGCCCCTGTCTACACATGAACTTAGCTCTGCTTCCAAATGAAAGCAGAATCCACTCTCTCTTGATGTGGATTTTCAGAATGTGATGCCACAGCTGCATAGGTGGACAGGTAATTTCAGCAGAAGTCAATGAGAGACATGAAGCTAAGAACTGCCAGCCTCACAACTCAGCACACCAAGTGTTTGAAAGTGTGCCACTTAACCTTTTATTTTCTTTTATTTTCTTTTATTTTCTTTTATTTTCTTTTATTTTCTTTTTTTTTCCTTTTTTTAAAAGTTACTGGAGGTTTCTTGGAATGGTGACACATTTTTTTATAGACTAATATGTGTTTCATGGGTAACAGAGGTGGTGTTTTTCCAACCTAGACTCAATTCATGTTAGAGCACAGGGGAAGAAAATATACAGGAAGTCTTTAAAATAAAGGACAAGAGCATGTGAGTTGATGAAATAATAATTGGAAGCTCTATTCATTAGGGTATTTAAGCATCTGACTGATTCTGTCCAGAAACAGTTCCACTCACTTCCCTAGGATTAATCACGAGACTACAAATGAATACTTTACAAAGTATCCTGCAGAATCAGAATCATGGCCTGAGCAAACAAAGCTCATTCATTTGATTTTTTTTTTCACATGTACTTGTTTCAGGACCCACATTTTGCTTGCTGGAGGCTCTTGCAAGAGCTTGTTTTACTGGCAAACCTGGAGTACATTTCAAAATCCTGAATGAGGAGTCATGGAAAACAGATTTTAAATGCCTGTCCTTGAGCAGTTGTGCCAGGAGAGCTGGTGCCAGTAGGGGAAGAGTCCCAGTGTCATGTGATTTATTTGTCTGAACAACGTAGCTTGGATTTCATGAATCTGCAATCCAATATTTAATGGAATAAATACCCAAACCGAGTTCTGTTTTAGATACCTGATATGTACTTGATGCTTGGATAATTAATAAATCTGAAGAAATCCCAGTATTATCCAGGCTATTCCACCTACAGGGAAAAAGAAGTGAAATGTTTCCCTACCCTGAGAGCCACTCACTCACTAGCAGTAATAATACTTCAGTTTTCCAAATGCATCTTCCATTTCAAAGCACTTTTCAAATGCTAATTAACTCTGACCATAGCCTTGCCAGAAAGGGAAATATTATCCCATACTAGACAGGTGAGGAAGACAAAGACCTAAAGAAGTTCCCTTTCTTTGCCCCAAATCTCACAGGAATCACTGGTGGACAGAGCTGGGGAGCTCTTTTTTCTATTTTGATTTTTTCAGTGTCTGGTCTTGTGCTTTAGCTGTTTGCCTAATCTGTGTCTAGACGCTGCTTCCTTGTCAGAGCAGGGCCACTGTGGGGGCTGCCTGCCTGCCTGCCTCTGAGCCAGGGCGAGCAGTGGGAGCTGTGCACCTCCACAGCACCAGGCTCACACTGAGGTCACCTGTGGGTGGAGAAAGGAAACAAGCACTGAAAGGGCTCCAGCCGCCACCTGAGACCAGGTGGACCGGTGGCAGATGGCGGAGGGGGACGCTGTCCAGAGGAGTGCAGACCTGCTTCTCGGCACCTCCAGCAAGGCACAAAGTTTCCCTAAAGCACTCTGCCCCCCTTGGCCCAGGGCGCTGGGGCAGCAGCTCCTGGGTTGGCTCCTCTCCCCCAGAACGAGGTGGGGAGCAACTGGGCATTCACTCTTTGGGTCTCCGAGCCCCACTGGGAGTTACAGCCTGGATTGGCACAGCTGGCAGGACTGCAGCAGGTCAGGCTGACAGCCGGGGCTGGATGATCTCTAAGCCTCCCTGAAGGGTACCACTTGGAGAATGGAGCATTAAGTACTAGCCAGGACACAGTAAAAGGGTGAACAAAGTAACCCTCTGCTGTAGAAGGGAAAGTCTTTAACCTCAAACTTGGTGCTCAGTGCTGGAAACAGTTCACAGCCTCTTTTTTCCTCATTCTCCTCCTTGCAGCATGGCCTTGCATGTGAGAAGGGAGAGGATATATGTTAAGGCTATTTACTTTTACAATGTGAGAGCCAGGAGTTTTAGGGCTTGTCTGTGCTGAAAAGGACTTGCTGGTCTATCCTAGTGAATATAGAGCTCCATTCTAGCAAATAAAATCCAGATTGTCCTTCTAGTATAGTCCAAACCTGTTCCCTTGATGGAGAAAAATTGTATCAGCAGCACCACAGAGTTTCCTGTGTAGCTGCACTAACACTAGGCAGAGCATAGGTTAGGGAGATAAAACGTTTTTCATTTACTCCCATAACTGATGTAGCTATTCCAAACTACTTTTTAATTACAGTGCCAGCACTGCCCTACTGCAGCAAACCTTGCATTTTCCCATTATATGTTATATTTTCCCATTTCTCTGCCCAGCAGGTTGTAAGCCACTTCAGCTGTGGTTAAAGCATCTCTGGGCTTTTTTGCTGACGTTTTAATGAAAGGCATTTAGTCGGCAGAAGGCCTCGGTGACACTTAAATCCCCACAGATGGGCTCCCCCCGACCCTGAGCCCTATGCTGGCCTTCAGCACACTGCAAGCTGGCCCAGGGGAAGGGCTCCAGGAGGATGCTCCTGGCAGGGACCGTCCCTGTTTCACGGATGAGCAAACCGAAACCCAGGAAGATTAAGGAGTCCTATTCCTTCCAGCCACCACTCCGCTGTGATTAAAAATGCAGGTCGACTGAGCTATTAGGGATTATGCTGGGGAAAGGAGCCCTCTTTCCACCACATTATGACAAGGAGAGCTATGCCAGGGGATGAGCTGTTAGAGGCAGACCTCTGCTTGCTTACAGCCCTAGGTCACTGGACCCAAATACTCACACAGTTCGGTGTACAGCTCCAGGGAAGTGAGGCACCAGGGTACAACCATTAGAGAGGGACTTATACAGGGTGGAGATGTGAAGTGGGCATGTGGGAGCCTTGTTGGGATGGGGTCTCTGGCACTGCAAGGAGATGTGAGCCATCCCAAGGCCTGTTGGCAGCTCCCTCACTGCTCTTTCTCCTTGTAAGAATGAATGAGAAGTGAGAGTGTGTGTGTGTGTGTGTGCGGGGCAGGGGGAGGCCGGGTTGAGCCACTCATGCTGACAGCCTTACCACAGAGAGTAAGGCAAATCCAGCATAACTCACAGTACAAGGTGTGGGGGGGCCATTATGAGACTTGAAAGTGGGGAAATTAAAGCATGGAAGTCCGTACGTGCATCTGGTTTAACTCGTATTCTCATGATAGGAAGAGACCTCAAAAAAAAAAAAAAAACAGAGCATGTGTGGGACAGAAATATACCTTTTTATATTCTCATAATTCATGCTTTACATAACTAAATAAATGTTAGTGAGTTTGTCGGAGAGGGTGGAGATTACAGTCTGTGCTCATCACAGAGAGAGAAAGAAAATTTGCTGGACCCACCCATAAAATGAGGATCTTCCTGATTTTTTTTTTCCCCTTGGTATTTACAGAAGGTTTGTTCTCACTAGAAAACTCCAGAACTATCTGGCAGGTGTGTCTTAAAATGTTTATGACTGTACTCACAACTTCACATCTGTGAAACATTGTCTGTGCTGGAGCCTGAGGGATAGCTGCAAGCATCTTTCCTGGCCGCTCCTCTACAGTCCTCTCAGCAGATTTTGGCACCTCTAGTTTTTACATGAAAAAGCAGATGGGAGAGAGAGCACTTCTGAGAGGGCCTAACACCTTCTTAGCCTAGAGATATTTTAAGCATAAATCTGCTAGAAGACCTCAGGAGGTTTCAGGCTCCAAATTCTCCCAGCAACTGACTTAGTTCTGGTGTCCCATGGTCTGCAAATGCAGAAATGGTCATGAAGGAGGTCCAGAGGCAGTGGAACCACTCCAGTCATAGCAGTCACACCAAATGGCGCCAGCGTGAAAATTTAGTGAGCAGAGGGGGAGATCCCTCCATGCCAGAAAAAGTACCAAGTTGTCTTAAATTGATAACAAGTTTTTCAGTGCAAAAGTGGCCAGATGAGCCTCTGAGGCTGGCCTGAATGAATGTCAGGAAAAGCAATCACAGAATAACCCCAGGGTTTTGGAGCTGGATGTCTGCCTGTGCCATTGCACAGCTTTGTTTCAGTACGGGCGGGAGCACAGTGACCCCGGCAGAGGAAGGCTGTGTGCCAAGAAGGCATCATGGCACAGCAAGGAGCTGCCACCCAGGCCTCAGGACAGGCTGTAGCTGTGCTCCTGATTTTTTCCCACTGGGCAGTGAGGGTTCTTCAGCTTAGACCGTGTTGAGAAGAAAATTATTTGTTGAGGGAGGAAATACACCAGCAGCTGTTGCTTAAATGAAGCAAGGGCCTAAGGTTTGATCACAGATTGGAAGGCAGTTTTGTACAAGGCCTTTTCAAACCCACCACACTGCTCACCTCTCCTTTCCTGTTAATAATTACAGTCACAGTGCTGCTGGTGTCAAGTTGCTATAGAAGCACTGACTAAGCTTCTTTGCAGGCTGTTTAATAAATAGAAAAAGATCTTTCCCGAGATTTCCCAAGCTTTCTTTTTGAACAATCAGCTGCAAAGCAGCCCGAGTCCTCGCTGCCTCCCTGCTCCCTGACCCAACACCCCCTCAGCTCAGCACTCTGGCCCACTCCAGATAACTTGCCCCAACTGCAGTGCCGGGAAACCTGCTTTCCATAACAAAGTCCTGCCGACTGCTGTTTAACACAAGCGCCTCTTCAAGTGGAGGCGGTGGGGTGCCACTGGGCTGGTGCCAATCTGTTGCCCCTCAGGGCTGGCACCATCTACTGCTGTGCCCCGATGTGTTCTCTCCCTGTGTCTCTCCCGTACAATGGTGGGGCTTGTGCCTCACCACACTGATGTCACTTCATAGACCAAGTGCTTAAACAAGCATTAACCCTTAATTTCAAGCGGAGGTTGTTTTTAAGCCTCATATATCTTCCCAGTCCACTACACAGTGCCTATCCTCCCTGTCTTCAGGTTTCAGCCTGCCCCTGACTGAGTTGCAAACAGCAGTATCCCAGAATGACTGCTGTTTCCTATTCCCATCACTGGCCGTAATTAATGGCTGCTAAAGGAAGATCAGGACTGCCTTTTATATACATTTACCCACCCAGCACTCCCTCAAGCTTTGTGTTACTCCACTGGAGCCTCGCTGGTTTATTAGAGCCCAGGCAGACCTGTAGTCATAACAGGCTGGGGAATATTTTCTCTGTGGGTTCAGGATTAACACAGGGGATCAGACCTTACTCAGAGAACAGATTACAGAGTGGGTAAGTGGACCCCTGGTAGATATATATAATGAGCCCAAGAAGCAGTGGCTGGGGAGATGACAGAAGACTCTGCACAGAGCCCAGGCCACAGAGTTGCTGACGCCTGAGCTTCAAGCAGCTCTCTGGGTATGCAGCATTCCATGGCATGGCATGGGCATGGGCACTGCTACCACCCTCGCAGGCTCACCTCTCTTTCCCTTGATTTCTTTACCATCCACCAAAGACACAATCAATTTTTCTGTCCCTTCAGGAGGCAGATGAGGTGTAACATTTCACACGGGCATTTTCTACCCTGTAGAAAGGCACATCCCTTTGCCCCTGTAATCACTGGGCACATTCACCCCATGAATTATTCCAGTCAAGCCAGTAACATCCTCCAAGGAGCAAGGTGCTATCCAGGCGGGGTGGTCCACGGTTTGCTGTCTTGGGTACTTACTGCAAACTGTCTTTCCAAAGCCACCACCCTGCGCTGTCATATCACAGCATAATGCCTTTAAATCATTAATCTGCCTTACTTCTGGACTAGTGCCAGAAAAACTGATGAAGGCCAGGCTGAGTTCAGATCAAACCAGAGGACATTGTGGTTACATTTATGGTTTTTCAGAGGATCTCTCACCTGCAACCATAAATCTGCCTCTATTTGGCTTGAGCATGATCCAAAATTACCTCAGAGGTCAACAGTGCATGTCTTGTGGATTAGTGAAAACTACTGACTAACCTAACGTAATGCGTTATGACTATTATTATTCCGGAAAAAAAGAGTGGCTGTAGTCTGTTGTTTTGCAATAAAATCTAACATTGATTTTTCCCTTTTTGCAAAAAATATCCAGAAAAAAGGCCAGAAAAAAAATCAAGCATGGGAGCGTTCTGCCTTCTTCATCTTGCTAAGTGCCACAGCTCTTGCTACAAAGAATTCATTGTAGGCAGCACTCTAAATCTGCTTTACAAATGGGAATTAGAAACTTCCCAGCACCTCCACAAGGTAAGTCAGAGGGGCTGAAGTCAGTCTCCAGAGAGGAACCATGACTCAGGTCAGTGGTGGTCGAGCCTCTGAGGGAGGATGGTGGCACTCCCTGGGGTGCCTGGTGATGCAGCCCTGGAGCTCGGCTCCTGCCCACCGCCGGGCTGGCGCTGGCTGTTTACTCCAGCTGCTCACTCCAGCTACTCCTGTTCAAAGTCCCCCAGAACCAGTGGTAAAAGCACCACTGACTTTCCCGAGATTGAGATTAAGTCACCTTTGCCTTACTTGTGTACTTGTAAAATGGGAATAATAACCTTTCCCTGCTGCCCTGTGGCCAGCGAGGATCTGTCATTGTTCCTGCGGCTGAGAGGGGTGAACAAAAGGGAAAGGAGAATAAATATTTACCCAGAATCTGATACAGGTAAATCCATCTGTGGATTGTCCCCTCCTCCAGCAAACTTCCCTTCTTACGGGAAACCCAAGCCTCTATTTGGTTAAATCATTTACGTTCATTAACGAACAATTAGGGAGGGAAAAGGGGAAAATCAGTCGAGAAAGCCTTCCACAAAGGAGCTGCCCTCGGTTTGGCTTGTTTGATTTAGGGCAGGAGGGAAGTAACCTGACTGTGATAGATGAGGACTCTGTCACGACCCGGACCGTCTGTAAAATCAAGTCTGGATGGGAGATTTAAGACAAAGGGCCAGACATGGTGTTGGTTTAAACTATTGTAGTTCCTCTGGAGTTGCTGGAGCACTGAGAGTCATATGGGGAAGGTCTGGTTCCACGGGTGCTGAAAGAGGAGGGCAGGGTTGTGGTAGTGCCATGCTCTTGGCAGAGTTCTGGCTCTGTCAGAGGAGTTGGGAGCTTTGCTCTTGGTCATTTAATTCATGCAGCTCAGCCTTGTGATGGTCCCTGGGGCCCAGCTGCTATTGACAGCTTTCAGCTTTTCGCATGTGATCTATTGGATGTGACAAGGTATACATGGGTCATATGCTGCCCTCTAAGTCAGCCACATTTAAGTGCAGCATCACCATAAAAGCAGCAAAACCCCAAACCCATCCTTTTCACCCCAGCTCAAACTGCCCCCCATTCCATCTTATTTTATGGACTCTATTCCATCAGTGCTCCCTGCTCGGAGCTGCACAAGAAGTCCTTCCAGTAATCCTCTGCACATCCTGGGGCTCTCTTCGTGCAAGGAGTAAGGAGCTGGTGAGCTGGCATGCTCTCCTAGTACAGATTGGCCAGAAGAGGCTAAAGCCTGGAAGGCATGTCCCTGTTTTTATGGTCATTTGGGCTGAGAAAACAGATATCTGTGAGCTGGAGCTTTGGTTGCTAATTCTGGCTGAAGCTCATCAAAGCTAGATAGATGGAGTGCAGAGAGTGGAATAAACTAGATTGGCTTTGTGCTGAAGCCAAGAAATACAGATCAAACAAATGCAAATTCAGGGAGAAACATTGTACACCTATAAATCTTTATATAAAACCATCCTTTTTTTCCTCAAATAACAAATAATGAGAAAGACAAATAGAGTACTGCCATCCCAAAGTCCTTTCTGCTCTGAGCAACGCTGCCTAGCACTTCGCAGACTTCCCCATGCAGCTTTGCTAATTCCTTCCTTGGAGGGTGCATCTGAAGTGTTATTTCAAACTTCTCCAACCAGAGAAACCCAATACTTTAGAAACAGGGCACTGAAGCAGAACCTCCAGGCCCCCCCAGCTCATTCCCAGCATTGCTGGCTCTGCCCCTTTCTCACGTGTTGGAGTCAATTCACTTGCGCATTTTCTGTCACAGCAGCCCTGGGACAGTCTGCTGGGGTTTGGGACAGGACTGTGAGGTCATCAGGTACATGCTGCCCTCTACAAGCCAGGTGGGGATGGCTAGAGAGACTGCCAGCCTGACTGGAGTCTGCTTGGTTGTGTAGAAATCCTTTGACGTGGCAACTGGCCATAACAGATCAGAGCAGACTCAAATCCCAGCGGGTGTTTGAAGTTACATCTCCAGAGGTTCAAATATTAGCCTACTCCATCACCTGTCCATCAAACATTAACTCACTCCACCAAGAGTACACTTACCCAGTCCCCCAGCTCACTGCTTCCCATACTGGTAATTTTTCTTCAGACAAATGCAAACCACTGCATCCTGGATGCTGCTGCCCTTGCAGAAGGAGATAAGCTCCGGCCCAATTATGGAGAAACATTACGTACCATAGATTCACAGCTGGGGATTTATATCTGCATGAAGAAAAATAGTTTCAGTGCATCTGTGAATCAGTTTGTACATCAAATCTGCCTTCATCTTGGTAATGAAAGCTGGATTGCCAATGCCATGTACTTAAGAAAATGTAAGTCACACTCCTAAACCATCACAAGACCAGCTTTAAAATCATACAGCAAGGTGTCCTTTCAATTGCCTTTCTGGTCCTGGAGGTATCAAGAATGTGTGATTTCTATGCTTCTTATTTTTCAGGGTGAGCTAGATCTGTGCTGCTGTTTCTATGAGTGAGGAGAGACTTGGATAACCCACTCCCTGGGGAAAACAGAGCTCGGAGGAGAATGGGCTATAATTCATGATGAGAGCTGGCAGCACTGCACTGGCAATAAGATTCTGTCCTGTCTTCTTTGCCTTCACACATTAGCTGAAATCTTCAGGGAGTCAGAAAGTCTCAAAGGAGCCGAGGCCATCCAGCTTTCTAGGGCTGCTCTGTCTTGCCCCAGCACAGCCCACCCCTACCAGGCCAAGCAGGCATGGAAGAAGAGTGGAGCAACAGCCAGTGGGACTCAGTGGAGGTGGCTTCCAGGTAAAAAGCAGATTAAAAAAGAACAGGTAAAAAGCACTCTCTCTGTGTGTGCCTGAAAGGTTATAAAAGCAGCAAGTTTTCCTTAATTCTTCTTAGGTGCTTATGCAGCTTCGGTTCCATGGCTTTGGAGAGGTGGGAAACACCGGGGTTGTAGGAGGCAGCCTCACACTTGATCTAGCATTGGGCCTTTGCCCAGCAGTAAATAAGATGGTTTCTACCTGTTTTATCAAGATCATGTATTATATTCACAAAATGTTATTTTTAACCTCGATATATAGTGTGCTCCAAATTCATTAATGATTAACTGAGAGGGTGCATTCCTGGTCCTGCTTCTCAGCTATGTTATGAAGCTTAATTGGGGTGCTTTGAAATTCCAGGATAAAAAGTTCTGCCCAAGTGCCATGTATTGCAATTATTACCTGTATAGGAGATAAATGATGACCAAACAGTAATCTGATGAATGAATGGAGATTTCACTTGCTATTCCCTCAACCACAAACATTTTCCAAGAACAGAGGTTGCACTATGAGAACCTGCTTAACACCATAAATGTGTGAAGCTGGGCTGCTGGTCACACTTTCATCATCTCAATGAAGGAATGTGTTTTGGCCTTTTTTCACTGTGCCAGGATTTAGCATCCAGAGCTTCCATTCTTCAGGAGTTTACACTCTGCTGGCAATGTTACCACGCTATGATATTTGGAATGGTTTTACATAAGGACTGCACACGACAGCTTGAGCTGTGGCGATCAAGGCAAAGCCACCTGGCTGCCAGCCAGGGAGAACAGGCTCCTTTCTCAGGCAAATTGCTCAGTGGTATTTTTAGCTACAAATGCACTGTCTGATGCAGTTAGTATTCGACTTACAGGGCTGCAGGACACATCCCTGCAGCTCCTGCTAGGAGATGTGACAGACGCGTGTAGAGTGCTTGCCAAGTGAGAGCGCCCTGGTGGCTGGCCGGGAGCCGAAGAGGAACCCAGCATTGCCGGGAATGCTGGTTTCAGTTCCGGGGGCAGAGAGCCATGCCAGGCAAGCTGGCAGCACTTCTCCCCGTGCTGGGGCTGGTTATGTGTGTTACAGGACAAGTCATTAGTTCCTTTGCTAATAATAACATAATCATGACAATTACGTCAGCTGCTGTTAATTACAGAACCAACCTTTCCAACCCCAAAGCAAACACAGGAGGGGGGTTGGGCTCCTGACAGAGCTGAGCTGCTCCAGCCTTTCCTTGCAGGCAAAGGTGACTGTGATGTACAGTTCATATCCTTCCCACAGGGTGCCCAGGCTAACACTCTGACCTCAGCTAGAGTAAGGGGAGTATGGACTATCCACCCAGCAATGCGGTGGCTGGGTGTGTCACACCACCCGGTGTGTGAGTGGAAAGGTGGTCACCTGCTGTGGGATGTACCAGGCTACCTGCAGCTCACATCAGGGAAAGATGCAAAGTCATTTGCTCCACCCCTCTCATACCAAAACCAGCATTTCTGTAGGAGCATGTTCTGATCTCCACAAGTCAAAGTCAATGACAGTGACCCTCACTGGAACAAGTTTTCCAGAAGAATATCTCCAATTGGATAACATCCCTCCTTGTGCGTGTGGCAGTGGGCTGGAACTGCAGTCAGGTGGGATTTTGCAGAACCTCAGACTCTCCTCCTAGGGACTGTGGTGAGAAGGGGACACCTTTTGTATAAATCACGGTAAAGTGATACCTTTTCTGATGAGGTATTTATGGGTAACAGTTATTTCTTGCACCCAGTGTTCGGGCAGATTGCAGCTTCCCTACCAGCAGGAATGAACTCATTGCAGGACGTGACAAAACACATGAACATGGCTTTAAATACACTTTAAGTAGGTCGTAGTGTTTCTTGCACCTTTAACACAGCAGGCAGCCAGAAAGCAGATGCTGATAGACCAGGTGATAAGATGTACACCTGAATTACTCCTTGTGGTGTTTCTGGTACATTACAGCCTTAGCCCAGGAGACACTATCACAATGACATAGCCAGTCCATTTCTGTAAAACAGGAATTTCACTTCAGTTTTTACTCCACCAGCTTGAGCAATGTGCGGCTGAATTTTAGAGATTATTTAGAAGATTTACTCTTGAATTTTATTGGTGGCAGCTTTACACCATCCTTCAGTGAATGCTTTCAGCAATCATTTATCCTGGCTGCCAAACATTTGCACCTCACTTCTTGCTCATACTTTGCTATTTTACCTTACAATTTCTGGCTTCCCAAGTGCTCCATAATATGCTGGAGAAGTAAAAGTGACAGGGAAGACCCAAACACTCTTTCCAGGCTGATCTAGCAGCCACTGGGAGCCACAGCAGCTGCAGCTTGCCCAGGGAGTGAGTTGGGTTGCAGCCCTGCAGAGAGCTGCCATGCTGACTGTGGTGGGTTCTGCAGCAGTGCTCTGCTGTGAACTGTTTCCCACTCGTTATCACGGCTTCTTTTGGTGTGGGTCGGTACCAGTAGGTTTTCTGCAGTAAAACAAAGTTGATTTAGTTGGACCAACCCAGAGAAGATTTCCACAATCCTCAGCAAATATTTTAGAGGTGAGGTGGCAGATTCCTTCTTACTCCTGTGCACATACCTACATATATAAATATATATATGTATTATATGAGATGTAGTCTTTCTGCCACTCCTTTAGAAGATTTAAAAATCTTTTCCCCAGGGTGTGTGTGGAATCTGTCATATTTCCAACATGTTGCAAATCTGCATTTCCTATTGATCTTATCTACTCTGCCGCGATACAGCAGTCTCTGTTTCACATCGTTGCCCCGGGGCCTCCATCCTCATTAGAAATCCTTTCCCAGGAGACTGGAGATGCACCAGCTGATCACAGATCACAGCAGCAACAGACAGTGACTAAACTCTCTGAACCCCCAAAAATAAAAGTAAGAAATGGTATGGGAGAAAAAAAGGTACCTTCCAAGCAGGTTTCCTAAACCCCTGGTCCTGTTTGGCAGCTACGACAGTCACCTGCCCTCTCAAGCACTTTGCAGGCATTTCCTGATGAAGGAAACAGCATGTGCTTATCACTGAAAAGAGCAGCTGAAACTTTTACCCTTTTTTTGTGGGCATTAGGGAATGTTCCAGTGAGAGTCAGCTCAAAAACAGAGTTATCCCACTTTTTCTCACAGTACCTGTGGGCAAACCCTGCTGTCCCAGCAGCACAGTGCTCACAGCCCCCTAAACCCCAAAGCCCATGGGGCAGTGAGCATGCAAAGGGCCCAAGCTCATGAGAACAGGATAGTTTCTGAAGTTACAGCAGCAAGAGACGGTTTTAGTAATTTAAGAGCTCTGACCTGGCTCTTTTAGCCTGTCTTTGCCCCAGAGCTGCTTGCCAGGCACTGCCTGAAAGTTGCTGCTTTTCTTTGACATGGCACATTCTGAAAATACCATTTAAAACAATTCCTGGGCTGCATCAGACTACCTCTCCTTTTGGTTGGGCCAAGCCTCATGTGTAAGGCTCTCCCAGCTACAAATCTTAACTGTGCTCTTTAGCAGGGCATTAAAACCCATGCTGAAATCAAAGTGGTATCCTTCATTCATTCCTCTTGTGGTCACAATAAGCTCTTGAGCCCTGTCTTGTACTGTGACTAACGCAACAGGACCCTGGCTGAAAACAGGATCCACTGAGTCCAATAAAAATAACACATAAAAATTTCACTTTATATCAGGCACAAGAAAACACCAAACTCATATCCTTTGTAATATACAACACATGTGAAAATCAGCTGCAAGACCAGAAAAGAACTTTCATGAGTCATGCTTTTCTTGTTGGAGTTGCTGCCTACCCCTCTTCTCACAGCAGGCAGGGGAACCTCAAAGGAGCAGGTGTTTTTCAGGGATGAGACAAGTCCCTGGTCAGTGCTTGTCGTCCGCCTGAAACATGCCACTAATCTTCAGTGGGGTCTCTACTCAGCTGTGCAAACATAGGGGTTTTTGAGGATTAGGTTCAAATTCACATGAAGTTTTGTGTTTTAAGAAGAAAGATGAATCCAAAAAAACAATAGCGTGGATTACTTTCCATTCAGAGAAACAGATTGCAAGCTTTCCCGCAATCTAGGGCTGGACTGACCTCAAATTATGCATCCCTGGCAGCTTCCATTTGTAGATTTCATGGCTCCTTATTAGAAGGAACACGGTAAAACATTGCAGCTTCCATGGGCTAGAGGTGGGCTTAAAGGATTTCTTAAGGTTGTAGAGAAAGTACCAGACACAACCAGGATCTGAACTGACTTCTTGCTTTAGGAGGTCTGCGTATGAGGAAAGCTGCCTGTCTCCCTGTACTCATGAAAACAATGTGGGAAGAGTTGGCAAGAAGCTTGTTAGAGAAACTATCTTATATTTTCTACTGTCCATCTAGTTAGTCCCACAAGGGGTGCAGAAGAAGCAAACTGCAAGCACAAGCTATATAAAAAGGAGAGGAGGAATCAAACCTGATAACAGGGGTGAGTTTTGAGCAAAGGTTCAGGTTGCCCTCTTGTTTACCCCCTTCCTCTGAACCCCAGCCACTCTGAATGAATTGCCTTGAATCTCCTGCATGGAACCTCTTCACACTGGCTTTTTCTCCTTGCAGGACAGTGGGGGCTCTGACTGGCACCACAGGGAGTAAGTAGCTGGAAGACTAACGATGCGACATGCTGATACCTCCATCTTTACTACATCCAATTAAGCAATAAATGATTCTGTGGAAGTGTGGAGCACACAGATTATTATGTAAATTAGGTTGCTGTGCTACCAGCGGGCTCTGGCATAGCCTGAAATAGCACCGGGTAGGATATTAGTGCAAATGTCACCTTTCTCCTCTGTTAGTTATTGCCTCCCATCTCACCCATCACACAGCTTCCCTGAGGTCAGAGCCATGATTTCTCACAGACTTGGGAGTGCAAATGGATTTTAAAGAGGATTTTTAACAAAGCTTCCATCACGTTCCATTCTAACACATCCAGAGCTGGTGGTCTGAGAGCCTGCTGCACCAGCAAAGTTACCTGAAGAATTCACCTTGAGCCAAGCTAAAAATTGGTTCATGGGCTCATGCTCCAGGCTAGACAAGGCATCCACGTTTTGGGAGGTGGGGGACAGAGCTGCCTGAAAGTGATAAACTGAGGGCTCTAGTGGGAATTAGGTTTTCCCACCAGTTGACTTACACCATTAAAAAGTAGAATGAGGGAGCAACACCGAGATTTTGAAACACTTTATTTCCCAAGGTTTTTTGTCCTCCCCACTCCCCTTAAAAGGATCTCTTTTGCTCTGCGTTCCTAAAATAAAAGTGAGATGAGCAGCTGAGCTGCTTGCCCCCATCCAAAGCTGTTGTTAGCAGACAAAGGCTATTGTTTGCTGCCACCGGTTGTTGTTCCTGTGGTGGCAGCAGCCCCCAGCACCAGCCCTCAGCTCTGGGCCCTTTTTGTACTCAGTATGGCACAAACAGTTGCACAGTGCCTCTCTGTAGATGGTTGCGATTTAAAGAGAGAAATACATTTCCTGATGAAACCTGATCAAATTGTGTGGATTTCTTTATATTTGTCTTGGAGTTTTTAGGGTTTACTCAAACATGCGACTTGGGAGACAGTGAGGCATGTGGTCTGCAACAGCCAGGAGGGCCACATGTCTCAGCCAACCAAAGGTCCCTCTGCTCCATGTCTCTGGGGGTAAATTACCTGCACTGCCATAAACAAATCTTACTAGTTTAGCCTCTGATCCTACTTTGCTTTGCACCAGGGTAAATGCAAAACTGCCTAACCCACCTCAGAATAAAATAACAAAGGGGAGAGAGAGATTGAGATATTTTTTTTTCCTGCTACAATCAGCAAGGCAGAATTCAGTATTTTCTTCCTATGCTTAAATTGGATAGAAAGGGATAATTTTCTATTCAGATTGCAAATCGAATTGATTCTTGCTTGCTCCTTTGGGAGGAATGAAGTGCAGTGACTTTTTAAAATGTCAGAAGACTGGTACAGATGGGCAAATCCCTTTGTCACTAGGCCGTGATGCAGAGCTAGGGAGTGTCCATCACCTCCTGCAGTCTCCAACTCACTGTGATTGCACCGGGATTTTGAGATAGAAAAAAAAGAAGGAGGGAAATACCCAGGTTTTAGAGGTTCCTTGCTGCTCTGACAAATTGTTTATCAAAGAGCAGCAAAGCAGTTTTGGGGTTTCCTTTGCAATGTCCTTTTAACTGGCTTTGCCTCAGCAGGCAGGAGTGCAGTCCTCAGGCCTCATGCACTCTGTGGCACAAAATGACAAGGGGTTTATTTTGAGGGCTGTGTTTAAACACAACTTATGCTGGGAAGGTGCTATCAAGGAGCCTCATGTCCGTGTCCCACCATTTCTTCTGTTCCAGGTGCCCACGGTGAGCACACAGCAGGCACAGCCCGGCTGTGCAGCACCCAGAGGGGGACACATCCCCATGGTGGCTGGGGGCTCAGGCACAGGCATTGCCCCCTCCCACGCCTCCTGGCTGTGTCCTTCCTGCTCTGCTCTGCTCTGTGTCCTCCCAGGCCGTGGCTGAGCACTGCCATCACATCACTGCCGGCAGCTGGGGCTTTGCTCAGTAAGGAGCTGAGAGCTGCGCGGCCTTTGCAGATTAAGCTTTGTGCTTCCATGTGCCTCTTGTCTCTGGCCAGCCACAGCGAAAACAGGGGGCTGGAAGCTGCATCCTGTGGTGCTAAGAGTCATTCACTGAAATGTAGGAAGCTGGCTGGGGATACAGCACTTCTGCACAGCAAGAGTTTCCCCACAGCACTGGTCACCCAGAGAAGCAGGGAATTCAAGATCTATCTTATAACAGAGCACGTGTTAATGGCTTAATGGCTGTTGCTACCTCATTTAGCCTGTAACAGGGCCCAAGCTGCAAAGAGTAACTTCTGGTCACGTGGAACAGCAGGTTGGGGCTGTAAAAAAATATTTTTTTTATACAGTGTGTATAAAACATTATTATTTATTTGTTATGATGCTAATTTTAATGCCTTGATTCTTCAGAGGTACCATCTTACATCCCAAATAAGTCAGCGCCCAGCACAGGCATAAAATCAGATTTATTTAAGTTGGCCACACAGTGGAGGCTTCTCCCTTCCCCAGGGACAGGTAAAAATCCTTACCAAGCTGATATCCTAGAAATCCCTCAGCCAGGGAGGAGCAGATAGATAATGTAGTGAGCAGATAGATAATGTAGTGAGCAGATAGCTGCTGTCTTGTTTATTGCAAGTTTATTTGCTGAATTTTTCCAAGTTACACTATTCATAATCGTGCAGCCCCTTCCTTCTTTCTCCACACTACCTCCCAGGTTTCACTAGACAGGCACAACAGTGGTGGTCTGATCACTCCTTGTTTTTTGAAACAGTATTATAAAAAGAAAAAACCAGAAAATTCTTCTTTGACTGGGGAGAGGGCCCTAGAGAATGGTATGACACTGTGTCGGGGGGGATTAGGTTGGGTATTAGGGAAAGGTTCTTCTCTCAGAGGGTGGTTGGGCACTGGAACAGGCTCCCCAGGGAAGTGGTCACAGCACCAAGCCTGGCAGAGTTCAAGAAGTATTTGGGCAATACTCCCAGGGACTTGGGGACTCTTGGGGATAGTGCTGTGCAGAGCCAGGGGTTGACTCAGTGATCCTTGTGGGTCCCTTCCAACTCAGGACATTCTATGATTCTATAATACAAATCCTCATTAAACAAAACAGAAGAACCTCTTGCTAGTGTTTCTAGTAGCACTTTTGCATCACCAGCAGTAAAATACCATAAAGCATCTCAAATGCTTTTCACATTTGTGTTTTTTTTAATCTTCTCTTGTTTTTCCTATCTCTCAGTCTGGCCAGTGTCACTGCCAGGCATTTTCACATTTGTTTGGGGTCCCATTATCCCATGGACATGACCATGTTCCAGGTGGTATTACCCTGCACCCAATACAACCACCAGCCCTGGGGTCTTGACTACACCTCTGGCTTGGCAAGAGTAATTCCCTGTTTTTCCTCAAGCTGCTGGTGGCATGGTGGGGCCGATGAGACCATGGCTCTGAGACCCTACACTATCTGTGAGCAGCTTTTCCACCATTCCTGGCTGCCATGTTGCTGCCTGGCTCAATGACCAGAGTGGAAAATCTTGGTCTTCCAGCAACAGACCCAACTGCCCCCAACCAGATAAGCAGGTCTGAGGTGGAGCCCACTGGGCCAGACTTTCCCCAGCTGGAGATATGGGCTGGCTTCACTGCTTGCCAGTCCTCTGAGTCACAGGCTGGGTTTAGTGAAGGGCAGGTTTTTGTGAGTTTGGTCACTGAGGTCTCCAGCTCTTCACTCAGGCCTTGTTGGTATTTACCGTCTGGGCCCAGTGGCACACAGTACTGAGTTCATTAATTTGTTTCAGCACCTTCTCTTTTAACAGGTTCAACCTTCCTCAAGTTCTTCTGGTGCATTATTTTTATTACCTGAGTATGATAAGCCTCTCCAGTCCCCTCTCTGGAAAAGACCAACCTTAAAGGGATCCCAGATTTAAAGGGATCTTTATTCTGCTGTAAAATTACTGCTTTGTTGAATTGTTCTGCATCCTAATGACCCAGTGGACAAATTTATTTTCTCATGTATTTCAAGATGTAGGTACATTTGTGTCATTATTCGCTCCTCCAATTAGCCTTTCTAATTTACTTTTTATATTTAAATCACAGTTGGTTGTTTGGGGCATTTCACAGAATTAAGAAAAGACAAATTCTTTTCTAAAAATTCTAATTGTAGTTTTTTAATCTAAAAAACCTAAATTCTTTCCATTCTGCAGGAGCTTAATACTAAAATAAAAACTGCCTTAAGCAGTATACCCCTTGTACTTCCCCAGGCAATAAATCTTCCTCACCTAGAGATTCTTCTACCCAGTACCTGCCTTCCTCAAGGACTCCCAAAACTGTGACCACTCTCCTGGCTGCCCAGGCAGGGCCCCAGGCCTGCCTGTGCGATCCCAGTGCTAAGTTTGATGGTCATTTCTAGCGAACTGCTGCATATATATGTGTGTGTGAGTGTATATATATATATGTGTGTGTGTGTGTGTCTCTGTGTGTGTATATACTTATGCATGTAAAATCCAATCAGCATACAAACTGGTTAATTATTCGTGTGGAGTGACTTTAAAAGAACCAGGGGTCAAACCGAAGCCAGCTGTCAACCTTCAGTCAATTCCAAATTAATAATACAGCATGAGACGGCCCTCTAAAGGTTTTTTAATGTGTTTATATCTTGGCTTGATAAACACAGTCAAGAGAGACAAGATGGAAGAGGCAGAAAACTTAGCAGGGTTACTTTTCCCTAAAAAACAACTTGTGAAAACATCTGTGCAGCTTGCAACTCCCCAGATGTTCTCTTTAACAGAGCACTTAAATTGTTTATATTTTGCCTAACACTGGAATCATGGCAGATTATTTTTGTTGCAGGGTCTTTGCAACATTTTGTAGGTGGTCTCGTAAAAGAGAGCAGATATTTAACCCCGCCACCACCTCCTTCTCCTTTGCCCTGGTTGTTTACACAGCAGAGCCTGGTACCAGTTCCCTCCGATAGTGTGTGCGTGGGGGGCCTGGGAGCTTGGCTATCGCTCTGCTTTTGCACCAGAGTCACTCTGTTGGCTCTGCTGTGGAGGCTGGAGGCTGACAACAGTGAAAATGTGAGATGAGATGATTCAGGCATTTCGATTCATCCTGGGATGCCCGAAAGATGGCCTCAAACTGTTATTTGCTGCCTTCGACATGTTCACACCAGCAGGAATGGGGCACTATCTCAAACCTGCATGGCTTGTCCCTCTGATGTCCTGTGTAAAAAAATGTGCCCACACAAAAAGAATCCGGTGATCAGAGTCTATATATGCAGTGAACATCAGTGGATTTTTTTATTTGCATGGTCTGGAGAACCCATCTTTTACTATGTGCAGGTACAGCTTTCAATTAGCAGTGTTTTCTTTTCCTTGATGGTTATTTTGCCTTATTTTCAGGAGATGCATGAAGCACCTGTGATCTCATCAGGTCCAAAGCTCCTTGGGGTCTGAAGGACTTTACTGCCTCCCCAGAAAAATCCCACATCATGATTCTGTGTCATATGGCACAGCTGAAGCTCCACAGGCTTTCACATGGGCCTGTGTCTTCTGCTCCTAGCCAAATTTCTCTGCTTCAGCAAGTTTGGGCTGATTTGTGATTAGACCAGTTTGTGGATGGCGCATTCTCAAAGGAAAACCCAGGAGCTGGAGGAAATGGTGTGAGCTGCTTTTTTTGCTCAGCTTGTAGCTCTGACTGGAGCTGATGCTCTTCGCATCCTGCCCTAGAGGGCTATTTCTAGCAGCAGGAATACATTTATGAAAAGCTGTTAGAGCATGGCCCAAAGCAATGGGCAAAGCAAGGCTGGATATGTCTCCTGGGGGAGGCCTGCACAGATGTAGCTGGGAGCTGGGGACATTGCCCCCAGAAAGGTCAAACAGGATTTACCATAGATGTCTTACTGACATTGCCGTCGTAGAAAAATCTTTTTGAACATGTTTGTATGATTGACAGACAGACAGGTCACACAGGCTGAGGACTGAGAAAGTCTTATATTACTTTAATACATTTGTTTTCTGGGGGTTTTTTTACAACTTCAAATGCATTAATCCTTACTGCACGGGGTGGATTAAAATGAAAGATGTACTGGGTGAATTTAAAGGAAGGATGCTGTAGAAATACTCTACGTTTTCCAGTAATGATGTTTGCAAGCTATGCTGACAATATTCCATACTTCTGACAAAACACAGACAGATATAAAAAGCCATTTCTCCAGAGTCCTCTGTGGTTAAGTGCCTGAATGCTGGAGTACAAACTGACAATAGTATGTGGTTGGGATACAAGTTAGCATATCATCTAATGTAATCTTAATTCCTGCTTTAAATTCACAAGGCACACTGAAGTGTGTGCACCCACCATTTTACACGGGTGTGCCCAGTGGTAGCCCAGTCTACTTACTCTCTTTATTGGCTGGTCTTTCAGACCAGTTTTCTCTGATTTGTTGGTGTTTTGTTCTCCCTTTTGCTCTTTTATAGCCACTGCATTTGGTTTTCCCATGTGTGGGAAAAACATTGACTTTCAGCGCAAGAAGCCGCTCTGCAGGGAATGGTGGGGAACGCACCATATGGTGCAGGCGAAACATCTGTGGATCTCTGATGCTGCAGTTCTGCTTCACGGGCCCTGGGTGCAATTCACATGTGTGCTAAGGACAAATGAATATGACACAAGTACTTTTCAGGAGCCTTGATGTATGAGAAACAGAATGAACTTGCTAGAGGAGGCTGGAAAAAAACCAGAGCCATACATTGTGCTAAACCAACTTCCCTAGAGGAGCTGTGTTGCCCGTATTTGCTCCCTTCCCTGTCGAATTGTCGCATCTATTTTCTATTGCCATCATGCAGTGCTGAAAATAAATCTCGTGGCGAACAGAGATGGCTCATCTTACAACTTGTAGAAAGGTTAATTAAATGTGCGTGGTGCTGGCACTCGTTCACAGCAGCCTGAACCCGGGGATGACAGATTGCCGGGGGCGTGTGAGCAGCTTCCTCCCTCAGTCTCACACAGCCCACACGTCACAGAGCCCACCGGGCGCCGTGGCCAGAGAACGTCCCTGCTTGGCAGCAACTCTGCTTCTACAGGTAAAGTTATTCACAAACGCAGGGACTTTCTGCAAAAGGGAGTTTGGAGCCTGTGTGTTTCATTTTTGTGGCATTTTTTCAGTTTTTCAGAAGGCTCATTGGTCGGCTTACAAGTGCCTTCTTTTCTTTTGGACTTGTCACAAAGACCTTTTGCTTGCAAGGATCCTGCTGTTGTGCAGTGGTAATGACGTGGATAAGCACTCAAGTGGAGGCTGATGCACACTTTGAGCACAATCTCTCTTCTTGGCTTGGCCCACACAGCAGGGCACAGCTCTGTGTTTGGAACCACTGGTAACATCAAGCACCCAAACACTTCCAGGGTCTGGCAATGCTAAGGGTGACCTAACATTTAAAGCACTTCACAGGGACTGCTGAGACTCAATTCAGCTAATGGCTCTGTAGAAAATCCAGTAATTTCATAGCTAAAAAGTACAACCATAATCTTTAACTATGTGAATAGCAAATACAGGAGCAGAAAAAGCCATTGCTGCTACTCAAGACTGTAGTCCAGTGCCTGAAGTGCCTAGCTGAGCCTCCTGCATTTGTGGCTTCCTTGCCCCTTCTTTTTTGCTCTGCTTAGCTTTGTAAAACAGAATGTGGGAGTGTATTGGGATCATTAAGGAGATTAGCAGTAAAATCCTAGTCGAGTCTGTGAGAAAAACTCTGCTAAGTGGCACAAGCCAAAGGCCCCATTCCCACACATACTTATACATGTGAGCAACCTCAACCACAGGAATAATCACCCTGAAGCCCGGAAGGATCAAGGATGGATTCCTATGTCAGCATCATCATCAGCGGGCGTCTCAGTATGAGACTTGTTGCGTGGCTTTTCTCAGTGTATCTCCCACAGCAAGCTGAAATGCTGTCCCAGGGTCTTTGATCAGGATACACTTCAGTGAGATTTGAATGTTGCATGGGCCTTGACCTGCAGAGAGAGGAATTTTACCCTTCCATAAATATGCTGTGCCATGGCAGGTCCTGCTCTCTGGGGCTGGCTGGAGCTTGGGAAAAACTATCCAGCCACATCATTTCTAATGTGGGTATGTGGGGTTTGCTCACGCCTGGCTTGCTGGTGCACGCTGGCTGCTCTGCACATGCATTCTCCAATAATTTCCAGAGAGGCAGCAAATCAAAAAGCATTGCATGCCTTTCCTGAGCTCCAACCCCGGGCTGTTGCCTCCACCGGTCCAGCCTCAATGGGCAAGCAGAAATGGTGCCAGGAGTGAGGATGGTTGTAGGGCCCGTGAATACCTGCTGCGCATGATGAGGCCGAGACCATGGACTGTTTTAGCAGAGTTCATCATGCCGTGATTTCCAGTCCCCTGGGATGTCAGTGTGAGAGTCACCAAGTCACTGCCCTCCTGGGCACTGCTCTGGGGTGTGCAGCATGAGCTACTGTGCCACTGGCATGAGCTTCCCTCTCCCCTGGAGAAGAGGCTGAGCCGTGTATCAAAGATGCTGACAGTCCAGAGCTGTAGGTGTGCCAGCGTACAGTCTGTGCTTGCTGGGGTGCGGATACAGAGTGTGTTTACCTTGACTTAATGATGAGCATATTTAGAGGTTCCCATCACAGAAGACTGAGGAGACTGATAAAACTAAGGTCTGGTTCCTCCTGGACTGTAATACAAATGTTTCCTTTGGCATTCTCTTTTATTGGCTCCATTCACGGTGGTCTCTGAGGAGCCCATCAGAGGCCTCTGTGCTCGTTGTGTTTGGAGCATGGTTTCTACAGACAATTGCCTGCAGCTTGCAAAAACAGATTTGCCAAACCACACATAATAAATCAAAACACAATTTCCAAGTGCTAGAACGGGCAAAAGCTATGTCTTACTACAATGCACTCTTTCCAGGACAATTTCTCAACCTTGCTTTTTCAGGAATATATAATGAGAGGTAAGAAAACAGGTGGGTAGTAGAGAAACAAGGTGGCACAGACAGGCTTCTCAATGCCTTTACCTGGTTACTCTCAAAAGCAATCATTTTACAACTGTCAGAGTTCCAGTATTTAGGAGCTGCTTCATATTCCCGTGTTCTAGGAACTCACACAAGCAGCCAATCAAGTTCAGTTACAATTCTCCATCACCCTTCAGAAGTAAACTTCCTTCAGAAACACCTGTCTTCTTTCTAGATACAAGCAATCCTCCAAAAATGTGGAAGATGAGCCTGTACATAATTTTTGCAAGGTTATAATAATACTGTTTTTCTACCTCCTATATTTCATAGGTTCTTTTTATAAATAATAACAAAACTTCTTATATTCTGCAAATTGGTTTGGCACCATCCTAATGTTTTTAACATCAGATTGAATTCTGTCTATGTCAGAACATACTCACTGAAAGGATCTGAAAGGAAAAAAACTACGGGTGTGATTAAAGTAAGCCCAAACCTAAAAGCTGGGCCTGTTTCATGAGGGCCCTAGCACAAGTGTCTATTTCTTACTTCCAGTTCTCTTTTTCAGCTGGCATCTGAAACTAACCTGAGTTTCTACTTCAATCAGAGATTTCAACAAGAAG
The DNA here is from genome assembly GCA_013398055.1 of Ifrita kowaldi. Taxonomy (NCBI): domain Eukaryota; kingdom Metazoa; phylum Chordata; class Aves; order Passeriformes; family Cinclosomatidae; genus Ifrita; species Ifrita kowaldi. The sequence continues at coordinate 279,032 of VZRS01002713.1, read as the reverse complement.
CTTCTTGACAGCTTTTGCCTGTCACTGCCTGTAACCCTCTGTAGGGTTAATATTTTCGATAGTGGATGCAAATGTGTACCGTCCTGCAGGATTCATTCTTAAAGCTTTATTGTATGGGATCTTTCTGACAGCTCTACAGCCAGACTTTCTGCTTGCATCTCACAGTTGTCCCTTTCCAGGGATAAGGCTTTTGGAAATCCATGTGACACACTCAGTTATGATCCCCTAAAAGCACAGCTCCGGCAGCTGATTTGCAGAGGAATGCGTGTGAACCAGAAGGTGCCCTGAACTACTTTTGAAAGTGCACCTCTCTGGTTACCATCTTTCATTAAATAAACGTTAATAGGGTGAAACTGGCTCTCCTCTCCCCCCTGTTTTTAGGGGCAAGGTTTGTAATGCAGACCTGAACCCTTGTTTCATGGAGGACCCACAGTTAAAGCCATGTCACCACTGCCTGTCATGAGCATCCCTTCAGCTTGGATCCTCGGGAATCACCATCACCTGAATTTTTCAGCTTGCATTTCCCAGTCCCAAACCCTGCTGCAATATCACCCTTCTTTCCTTTGGGAGGCCCACACACATATCAAAGTTAAGTACACATGCGGGGGAGGAATATTCCTCCCTTATTTTCCAAAGTGGTTTTCAGAGATTCTCACACTCCTGGTGGGAATGAAGCATACAGCTAAGTGCCTTTAACTTTAGACTTTTAACTTATCCTTTAGCTAAAGTTTAATTAATTATTGTGGAATCCATGCCATTTACATACCAAACACCTTACTCATTACCATAATTTTTCTGCAATCTTTAATTGAATTTAGTATTCTCGAAGATGACAAATCATAGGATAGAATCATGAAATGGTTTGTGTTGGAAGGGCCCTAAAAGACCATCTAGTTCTAACCCTTCTGCCACGGGGAGGGACACCTTCCCGTAGACCAGGCTGCTCAATGCCCCATCCAGCCTGGCTTTGTACACTGCCAGGGATGGGACATCCACAGCTTCCCTGGACAACCTGTCCCAGTGCCTCACCACTTTCACAGTGAAGAGTTTTTTTTGTAAATCTGACCTGAATTTCCACTCTTTTCAGTTTGAACCCATTACTCCTTATCCTATTACTGCTGTTCCTGATGAAGTCTCCTGCTGGGGCTATGCTAATACAGTTAGCACCTGCAAACGGGTCCATAAAAAGAGGCAAGTTCCCATTCACTGAAGTGAGAGACAGAAGGGTGCTCCAAGGTCACTGTACCTGCACCCTCCTCCAGAGCACACCTTCAGGCATATTCCTCTGCAGGGCTTTGGTGTGACTAATTGCAAATGGCAGGGGAGATGGGGGATACCGTCTGCAGGCGGAATGAGTATTGGAGCATTTCCATCCGAAAGTGCCCTCCTTTGTTCAGAATTTGCAACTAAGTCGGAGCGGGGGGAGGAGGGGGGAAGCAAAGTTTTGAATGATGCAGTGACAAGCACTGAAGATCCAGGCTTGTCACACTAGGGCTGTGATCTCAGCCTCAGACAAGACTTAGTGTGCAGAGAAAGCAAGGAGACAGAAAGGTTTAGTAGTACAGCAGAGCTGTCAGGAACTGGTTCCTCAACCTGTCCCTCTCCTTTCCTAGCTGAGGGAAGCTGAGAGGGGATTTCCAGATCCCTTCAAATAGCCCTGCTGGGAAATCTCTGTCTCTCCCAGGCTTATTGTGTTTCTTTCCCTTTCTCTCTGATGCCTTTTCCCCATCACCAGAGTATCCAACATTTTCATTTAAAATAATTAACAATAATGAAGTCCCCGGTGAACTTCATAGAATGACTATAATTTCTGTCTTTTCCAAGTGAAATTCTGCCTTGGACTGGGTGATCTGCCTCCCCACAGGGACAATGAAACCCTCCTTGTATCTTTGACACCATTGACCAGGGGAGAGACTAATCTAAATTCCTTTAATAGCCTGTGACCTGGCCATACTGCATGGGGGATACAAGCCAGAAAATACTCCCTCTGCCCAAAAAAAGATGTTTTTCTTTTCTTTTATTATTTTCAAAAAGCCATGATATCCAGAACTGGACATGAGGACACCCAGTTTCAGAGGACACCCAGTTTCAAAGAACACCCTTTTCAAAGGACACAAGAACATCCAGTTTTGGCAGAATAGCCTGAAACAATAAGGTCATGAAGCTCAGCCTCTCCTCTTTCCCCCTTCACCCTCTAAAAAGGAAGACAAGACCGGGGGCTGGGGAAGAGCCCTGCGTTTGGGGTTTATGGAGCTCTCATGCCCCAGAAAATACCACTGCAGACACCTGACAGGGAATGCCCTCACCAGCATGGGATGCTCAAGCCCCGGGCATGCAGGGTATCTAGTCATGCCCTGCTCCCCCTGAGGTCCTGTTACTACTCCTGCCCCAAGGGCAACATAAGGGTCAGAAGGAGAGGAGGAGAATTGGGGTGTTGGTTGGGCACTCTTTTTTCAGATTTTACTTCGGGGTGTCAGAGGGGTAGTTTCCCTCAGCCTGCCCCAGCCCTGCTCCTGGTCTAATCCAGAATTATGGGTTGGCCACTGACATGGTCCCTGTACCCCAAACTTCCAGGGTAGCTCCCACAGCCCTTGGCCCCTGTGGCAGGCCTCCTCTCCATGGCTAATTGCCAGCATCTGTCAGGACAGCCATTTCAACCACATGCAAAATCCAGGGTGGGGATATTTAGGCTTTCCGTAAGAAACCACTTTCTTTCAGGATGGGAATTTACACTTTCTGGAGCCATAAGAACATGCAGATGTCACAGGGCCAGGCAGCCCTAAACTCACCAGGGCTGGGGGAAATTACCTTCTTACTTACTTATTACATGAGGTGGGAGTCTGTGTTTCCACTCGCTCCTTGTGTTCACACACAAGGTTCACAAGCAACAGAAGCAGGAGCTTTGCCCACTTGCACCAATGCTCTATAGAAGTGAGTGTTTTCTGGGCTGAAGGCAGAGGCAAACCTCTGCCCCCAGATATTAAACCAGAAACTCCCACTCTTGCTGCTGCTTCTTGCAGCAGCGTTACAGAACTGGTGTCTGGAGGCAGTAACAAAACTTACCCTCCCGGGTTATTCTGTAGCCCTTCACCTGTGCCTCCCGAGGCCCTTAATTATGGAAACACAGTGGTTTTGCTGCCTCTGCAGGCAGGGGCAAGCAGGCATAGAGGGATGGACAGCTGCCCACGGTGAAGGCAGGAAAAGGATTCCCTTGCCCTGGCTGTCAGTCTGGAGTGGACTTCCTTTCCCTTCCCACTCACCTGTGTCAAGCCATCAGACTGGGACATCCTCTGTTACCTTCCCAGTCATTGCTTTCCTTGCTCCAGAGGCTTGCAGAGCTCCATGGACAGCAGGAGTGTTGTGAAAGGGGAAGATGCTTCACTTCACCTGGGGTTCAGGACTACAGCATTTCCATTTGTTCCAGGTAGGAATGACAGGCAAAAAAAATAACAAACCAACCAAACAAAAACAAAACAAAACAAAAACCAACCAACCAACCAACCAAACAAACAAACAAAACAACAAAAAAACCAACCAAAAAAACAACCAAAAAAACCCCCATAGACAGATAGAAAGATACAAAAAAAGATTTTAGTTTGACTGAAGCATTTAATGTCTATTTTTGCCTTTCTGTTAATGACATGTTACAGTAGCGACAATAACCCTTAAAAAGCAGTCACATTAAAAGGCTGTTCCTGAGAAATCAAAACATTTAACTCTGTGACAATATTGAAACCTTCCACTTCCCTGCTTTCAATCTTCCTCATCGCTCCCATTTTCCACAAAACACGGTTGACATGGCTGGCTCTGACTACGTACTCATAAAATTAAAGAGTAAAGTTTAAAGGCTCATGTGATGTGATGGACTGGGTAGCTCATCTGGGTTAAAAATCTACTCCATCCTGACTCCTTCCGCCTCCTGAAGACTTACCACCTTTTTGATTGCTAGTGTGTCAGAACTGCCTCTGTATTTGTGTCTGTATCTGTATCCACACATGTATCTGTATCCATATCTATATACTCCCCGTGCCTATTGCTTTCTGAACTGCATCATGTCACAAACACTCCCAGGTGACCCATTCTGACAGAGCAGCACTAGGCTCCACCCTCAGCCTTCCCTGGTTACTCTCAGAGCAGAGGATGTCTCTTCCACCTTCTGCACCTCAGCTATGGGATGGACCTGTGCAACACCTATGCAAGAGTCTGACCCAAGCAGAAGTAGAGCTGAACTTCGAGGCAGGCAAGAATTGGGTATGAACTTTATGGCTTGTCAGTTATTCCTTGGCCTCTCATCAGAAAGCAAAAAATAGTTCTAATCAGAGCAAGTTAGCATATTTTGAGATTTCAGCCTGGACTTTATGTAATTATAAATGCAGAATTCAAAACTATAAATCAAATGTCGGGAGCTGGGTTTGGATGCCAGGCTACTGCTGCTGGGTTTAAAGGGTCACTTCTCGTCCTGCTGCCCAATACATAGGAGCTACAAAACAATGGGTTAGAAGTGATTTCTTTAATCATCTGTAGATTACCTCTAGGATGGGTGTGCCCCCTCCTGAGGAGCCCAGAACTCTGATGCTCTGTGGGCTACACCTTGCCATGCTTTCCATCCTGCCTCCTGGTTGGTTTCTGCTGAAAAGCCAACGTGTGCCACGGGTTGGACGCTCTGACAAATCGAGCAGCAGTGCAGTCTGCCAGCAGCCTGGCTCAGTCAGTGCCCCCAGGCATCCCACTGGACACAATTCCAGCAGCAGAAGCTGAGGAACCCGGGTTGCAGCTACTCCATTGGCCAGTGCCTGTGCCTTGGCCTGACACTGAGTTGCTCTGTGGTAAGGCTGCTTTTCCTCAGGCCTAACCAGGAGGCTGCACATCAGGACATAAAATACCTGAACTAATGCTGAACAGAAGACAAGTTTGTAAAAAGAAGTGGAAAAGTTTCTAATTTATCTATGGCTGATAACTAACCTACATATGCAATTCTCCCCTCTCCTGAGCAGGTTGTGGCACTGGATAAAAGCAATGTGTGTAACATGTTAGTGCCAGCCACATCATAAAGGAACTTCTAAAATGAGAAATGGTCGGATCAGACTTTGAAAGGTAAATCTCTTCCTCCCACTCTTGGTGGGATTTATACTGTTAGCCGCCATTGGCTCCTTTGTAAAGTTCACAAAAAATTTTGTTGTATCAAAACCCTGAGGTCTGTGTGTGCACAGTTTGTACCAGGTCTCCTGCACTCCTGAGTGTTGTGGGCTTGTCAGTCGTTTTTACAGGGCTTCTCTGCAAAGAGCTGTGGAGGGTCTGGGGCCTCTGACCAGAAGGATGTTCTGGGCTGTCCTAAACACAGAAATATTGCAAGGCTTCAAATACTGTGGGAAAGAGACTCTTGCTAGGCTTTAATCTTCCCTCAACATGTGGCTGACATGTTCACCATTGCCCAGGCCTTTCCTTCTGAAAGGATTACTTTATCAGAGAGCTCTTTTCCTCATTAAATTAAAAAATCAAACCAAACTAACCAAGACCATAGTTTATTTTGTTTCATGCTATGGGTTTATTTTAAATGTATTAGATTTCCTTCTTTAAAAAAAAATGCAATAACTGATAACGAGTGCATATGGATCTTTTCAGTTTAATGCTTTGTTTACACTGAACACTGGTTTGCTGCAAAGTGTGTGTTTTAAATTACTCTGCTTTTTTTTTTCTTTTTAAACCAAATATTAACCTCTTTGTGCATGTGTGAGAAAGAGAAGGAGAAAGGGAGATGAGAGGGAGCTGGATGATGAGGACCACGTTGTGTGCTGCATGGTTGGGGGATGCCTCCTCCCCTCCTGCTCTTGTGTGGTTCCCATTGCTCCTCTCCACCACCCTCAGTTTAAGAGTCTGAATGTGTAGCAATGTAACATAAGGTTTGTGACACAAAACACAAAGGAAGACAACAAAAAAACTCCTTTTTTTGTCCAGCCCAGGGAGACTTGTGGGCTGTAAGTGGCCCTCAGTGCCATTGCCCAGCTGTGCAAGAGCACTGCTGCGAGGCCCCATCTCTGCTGGTGACCTGAAGGGTGGTGGTGTCACCCCGCAGAGGGAGGCATGTGGGCTGCAGCAAGCACAGCTAGAGAAGCTCCTTGTGGTCCCTCATTCTAGCTCAGGAATATCCCAGCTGTGGTAAGGGCCTGTCCTCCTGTGGAGGAGCTCAATTCAGAACACCACCAGGACAAGTTAAAACCACCTCTGCAGCCCCGTACCCTCAGGCTGGCTTTGCCGTGAGCCCCACTGCCCCTTGTCCAGCAGAGCCCCTTGGTGTGTGTCCCCAGCACCCACGTGGTGCCTGGGCTTGCAGGCTTGGATCAGCAGTGAGCGGAGCAAGTGTCTGTGCATCGATGCAACATCATGCATGCGGACATGGTGCTCCACCTAGACTATTGTTTGTCGTCAATTTGCCCCTCCTGCTGTGAATGTGTTGTTCACATCTGCAAAGGAAACGGGTAAAAAGGAGTTTTCCCCCTTGGGGCAGCAGCAGGGTAAAGGAGGAGAGGGAGTGCTGCAAGTCTCACCCCAGGAATAGTTTACAAGGATTGCCAGACTCCGCTGAACTGAGTCTCCATCAGGAGGCAAATCCAAATTTCTCCTACAGTTACAGAAATGTACGTGCTTGGCTAGGACCTTTTTGGAGCCAAAGCCTGCCTGCAGCAGCCTGTCACTTTGAGGAAGAGCTATTCCTGGGCTTCCCTTAAGCCCATGACAGTAATACAAAGCCCTGAAATGGCTTTACAGATTGCATTCAAAGTTTTTTGGCTCGAGCTGATTCAACTTCAAAAGCAGGCAAATCCACCAAATTTCTAAATCTCCTCAGTCTGTTTCTAAACACAGACCCGACATGTTACAGGGTGCTTCCTGTCTGCTGGACACATACCCCCAGTATTAAGTGAGCGCTAATAGCACAAACTGAATCCCCTGGAATATCTCCAGACTGCCTAGAAAACATGACCCAGACTTGAATTAAATCCTTTAAAACCAGAAACAAGGCTTCTTGCAAGCACAAATCATGTGGTTTTTAGTGCCTTCCAAAACGAATCTCAGCTCTAGCCTGAAGTTGGCCTCACACATCCTTCCCAGTCCACAGCCTAAATTTCTCTGGTTGTCACTGCCTCACCACTTGGGTGTAAATTCAACCTTATAAAAGTGTATGTTGTCCATCTGTGAAAAATCTCATGAAGCTAAATGACTTCTGAAGGCAAGGACAGGAGCAGAGCCCATATGTACAGGCTTGGGCAGAGGTTGATATGAAATAGTCCCCTTTTTTTCCTGATGTTGCACACAGACCCTGTCTTAGTCTCATTTTTCTTCTGTTTGTCATATCTGTGTCAACTTAATTTAGCATCACTGTATTCTCTATTATTGTCCTAACACCCAATCCCAACTGCAGCTCCACTGTGCCAAGCACAGCCTTGGAAGGTTGTCTCTGCCCCAGGGAGCCTCGTTATTCAAATGCGAGACAAGCCACAGCAGACGGCCCTGGGCAGGTGGACATGAGCAAACACTGGCTTGTGGTCTCTGCACACCAGACACAACTCTTTCTAGCCCATGGTCTGGTAGCGATGCTCTGTTCAAGCTTCCCACACAATGGGTGAAAATACACTACATTTCTAGTTCTTAGCAACAGAAAACACAGGTGAGTGTGCTAGAAGGGAAGGACAGAGCACAGTGCTTTGTGTTCTCTTTTTGTGTGAGGCCAGTGCTGAGGTGCCCTCATCCCCACCACTGTCCCAGTGCTGCTACTGAGACACTGCCTGTGTGCCTTCTGCTGCTCGTGTCCTGCAAAGGTGGCAGAGGCAAGAGAAGGAATAAAGACTTTGAAGAGGAAGGAAACTGAGTTATGTCCTTTGCTGGGGCATCAAGCAGAGCTGTGGGAAACAATGGGTCTGCAGGTCCCTGTGTTTGGCATCACTGTGTGTTTGCTTTTCCTCTATAGGGTGAGCAGGTTTCCTCTGGTGAGTGGGGGCCAGGGCTTTCACTGCTCTCCCTGTGGAATGGCCATGACTAGCAGGCAAGTGCTCCAAAGAAAAATTAATCCCTCCAAGACTTCAGAACAAGCCAAACCTTGCAATTCCTTTACAGTGTCCCCATACTACTTCATTTTCCAACAGACACTGTATCACAACAGGGCTGTTATGAACATGGTGAGGTGCTATGGCTGGCCAGGGACAAGCACCCCCAGGCTGTTTTGCTCAGACAGGGTGTTTCAGGGAAGCTCCGTTCCCTCAAGGGCAGAGGGTGAACCCTCCAGAGTTCTCAGCATCCAGTGGCTTCTGGGATGCTGCCTCTGGCCAAATTTTTAGGCAGTGTGGATGCTCTTTTGAAAACTTAGCCACTATTTTTGGGCCTGTGGTGGGAAGAGATGAAATATTTTGCAAATCATTTCTTGTAGAGACAAGTCATAAGGGAAGGTGTTTGTAGCGGTTCAGGGAGTAATTGCAGTTGTCTGCCTCACAGTCTCTTTCATCCTCTCCCTTCCATCCTTCCTAGCACGGTTATCTGATGTCTATTAGAGCTGAGTTTGTCAGACTTTCACCTAGGGAAACACTGGCAAGATTTTTTTTTTTATTGCTTCATAGTTAATTTTCATAACCTGGAAGAAAAATTACAGCTTTTAAACCTCTACTCTCCTGTCAAAATGGTTGGCCAATGAGTCAAAAAGCTATTGGGAGTAGGTAGTGGCAGATGAACTCACAAAGCCTGATCCTATAAGCCTTGTTTACTTAGGGAAACAGGCTAAAACCAGCTGTAGCCTGGAGATCATAGCATTTCCGCTCAGGACAAGCCTTTCACCTAACACTCAAAGTAACATCTCCTACCCCATCTGTAGCAATCAGGAGGCAAGATGTGTTCAAGCAGTTTTCTGGGCAGTTTCAAAGCTGCTGAAGTGGACCCCACACCAATAAACACGTTTCTCAGCACCCTGCAGCCTGCCATGCAAGCAGTGAAAGGTGCTTGCAGGGCTCTGCTGGGTGGACCTGCCTGGAAGGGCAGGCACGTTTTCCAGGGAGATGGAAAAAGAAATGGGCTGGATGATCTGGAAGAGGGAAGGCTTCCTTTGTGAGGGACAGTGGCTACAGGTGCAGAGGTGCCATGTGCTTTTGACTTAAGAGCCAGTATACATTATTATTTATGATTAAATGTCCATCTGTCAAATTAAAATGCCTTCTTTTGAAGTTGCACATCACAGAAGAATAAGAGTGAAGCCACAGACATCTCTGTACAATGTTTTTTTGTCCATCATTCTATGAAGCCTATTGAAGCAGAAAACACATTTGCATTACAAAGGATGCAGTGTCTTTGTGTCTCAGTGCAGTGTCTCAAACCTGAGCAACCTTCCTTTCTAATGATGGTCAAGTAAAAACCCTGATCCAAGCTAATCTGTGGTGTGACTCCTGTTAGTTCAAAGGAGTTACAGCAAGAATAAAGGCTCCCCACTAATCTCTTTTTCCAGGCAGTGCTCTTCCCTTTCAGTGCAGCCTGTTGCATCAGCTCAGCCACAGAGGAGACACCAGCAAAGAGTCCCCAAGGACCTGGCTCTTCTTGTCCCACTCATGGTGCACATCAGGCTGGACAAGAATCGTCTGAATTAGCAAAGTGTAAAACCTGGGGTGAAAGAAGGGCAAAATCATTGAGTTTCTACTCATCAAGTCCACCTCCAGTATTGATTTGGGGGCTCGAGCGTGTTCATCTGCTGTCCCAATATTCAAAAACCAAAGAAACATGACAACGTCAGCCCAGCTGTTTCTAAAGAAAAAGTGTTAAAGGGATCAGTGGTTTTCCAAACTTTTTTGTGATCCCTCCAAAGGCCTGGATCTATTTAAGTTAGGGATTTGTAACATGGGTCTGTTTTTCTTGCTTTCACACTCATTCTCTAAGGCCACGTAGCAAGAGCCCTGCCCTGCTTGCTCTTGTTCTGCTGACAGGATGGTGCCTCTTTCCCATTAAGAAGTCTCTTTCTTCCCTGCCTTCTGCACCACAGACCTCGGTGAAAAGCCCTCCCTGGAAGGGGAGGACAAAGATTCAAGCGTCTGCATGCCACCGAGGGAGTGAGCAATTTAAGTACTCCTTGCCAGGAAAGAGCTGCTGCAGACGGCTGCTGCCTGCAGACCCGGTTTCTGACAGCAGCAGCTGACGCACAATGCTCCCATTCAGCTGCTGACAGGTCCTCGGTGCTCACAGGACGGGCCGGCCTTTGGCTTAATTCACTATGTAATGGATAAATCACATAAAGGCTTGGCTCCCCGCACCCACCCCAGCCGGGAAGCGCAGCACTGGGGGAGCCTGAGCAGCCTTTGCCTTGTTTGCAACCCCAGGATTTGAAGGAGGGTATTTCACTGGCTGTAGTTTGTGACTGCCTTTTCGTGAAGTCGAGTCTCTTTCACACTGGTTTTATCAGGTTTCCTTGTTCTCACTTTCATCCTGTGCACATTGCTGGGTGGCTCCTGCTGCCTGCAGCTCCTGCTCTTGTGCAGTGCAGACCCCTCCCTTCCTGTGGTATCGGTGGTGCTGGTCCTCTGTGGTACCTGAGCATCACTGCTGCCCTGTACGGCATGGTGGGCAGCAGGAACAGTCTCTCTCTGCCACTTCACCCCACGATGTGGCCCGGAGGTTGGGGACTTCACTTGAGTTTAATCAGGTGTGATTTCTTTTTGGAAGAGAAGGGGTGGAAAGGCAGGTCAGACAGTGAAAGTGAGGGATTATGGTTTAGGCAGGCATAGCATGTGACTCAGAATGAGAGGATAGTTTTGAGGCAGACAGAATAGAAAACATCATAGTGATTGCTAAATGCTTCTTCCAAAATTTTCTAAGCCAATTTGATCAGGAATTCACGAAGAAAATCCCATTGTGTTTCTGTTCCTACATGGCACTCTGACCTCAGCAAGGAAAACCATATCCATGCTGTATACTGCAGGCAGAGCTCTGGCAGGCTGGGCACAGAAGGGGTGTGTATAAGCTCCAGCTTAGGCTGTATGACATTGTGAGTACTGGCCAAGCCAGCACGTTCTGCCCCCCAACAGGGCTTGTGTAGCGCACATGGTGCTGGGTCAGCTTCGTGCAAGCAAGTGCCATCCCTGTGCTCTCTGTCTCCCCTGGGAAAGAAGCCTTTGCAGCATGGGATTCAACCTGCAGCTGGTGAAGCTGCTCAAAGCAGGGCCAACAAGACCAGCTTGCCTAGGGTAATGTCCAGCTGAATTTCCGATATTTATGAAAGTGCAGATTGCTCATCCACCCTGGAAGCCCACTCCTGTGCTTAGCCACAAGCATTGGGATGTTGTTTATCCTAATATCCAGTGGCCGATAGAATAATTCAGGTCATGATGACTAATGTTATTATGGCAGGAGGACATCTTTTATTTCCTTGATGTGCATGACCTTGTACTTGTGGCACTTTTGGCTTAACACTTGTGCAAGCATCAGAAGGAAAGTGGGGCTCTCAGTATGTGATGCAGGGCTGTCTGAAAAATTCAGGCACAGGTGTCTCTGAATAAAAACCGTGCTCCAAAAGCTTTTAAAAGGCCTAGTAACTCAAGCTTGGCTCAAGAATTTTGAAATCTCATCAATGAGCAAGGCTTAGTTTATGGCTTTAGATAGAAATCAAATAAATGTGTAGAGTTGTGGCTAAAAAACATGTTTGGGATTAATGGCTTGTAGGATTTAAAAATAGCCGTATCATTTAAATTAATCTGGGAGTCCTTTGGTGGTCCTACATCGTGAAAGCTGCCAGAAACAACTGCAAGCAGCAGGACATATTAATGTATTTTTCATAGAGGATTATGTGGGATCCAGTTCTGCCTATGAGGTCTCTTCCTATCAGTTGGTTGAGCAGGAGCAAATAGCTCTCTGAGGAAAGGTGTGTGCCTGCTCATGGGGCTCATCTGTGTTTGGATTTTGTTGCTCTGATGCTGACACCTCAAGTCCTGCCATTTGGTGGCTGTGGGGAGCCCTGGTAATTTGAAGGGGCAGCTGAAACAGCTGTAGCTCTACCCCCTGCCTGGAGCAGCCCACAACACCATCAGGAGAGAGGTGCAACCCCCTGGGCAGTGTTATCAGTGATGGGTATGAGCTGTGGTGACAAGGGGAGAGGGCTGCACGCGTTGGAGAGGCAGAGGAGGAACGGGGCTGAACCCTGTGGTCAGGCCCAGCCCAGGACCCGAGTGCCCTGTGGCACTGCAGCAGTGCCCCAGCGAGGTGGGGCTCGGTCAGGCGATTCCACACAGTGCATGAGAGCTGACAGCTCCACACCAGACACTCCAGCCCTGTGGGTCCTAGGTGAAGGTCTCATTCAGGCTTTGCAACCACCATCTTCTCCTGTGTGATTGTCATCCTGATTTGGATTGATCCTCTCACCATTCAACCACGAGCCTAAGAAGCAGCTATGACTGCTGCCCAGAGCTGAGGACTGCTCTGCTCCTGACAAACATATTAGAAACTGCTCTGCTTTTTCTGTAGGGTGAAGATTTCTGTACTCTGCTGCTCAGGGAAAAAACCTGCAGGTCTGGAAATTAATTTCCTATAATCTCTGCCAACCATGCCAAACCCCCAGCATTTCAGCAGTTAGATTAGATCCTACCCCACCCTGCTCAAGAAAGCATGAAGTCAGGAAGTGCTGCTGTAAGGTCCTCTCCACAAGCATACCCACAGCAACTTCCCCCATGCTTTTTCTTCTGCTGAATCTCATTACCAAGACACTGCTTAGTGGCACAGGCCACCCTGGCTCTCTGTGCAGCAGTGTTGCACAATTCATGTGTAAATGTCAAGTTTTAGCAGACCCCAGCCTTGGCCCTGGCCCTCGTGCCAAAAAAAAGCATGAGTAGGCTGCTGCGGGACAGTGGGGAGGGAACAATAGCTGCTGCATATGGGACAGGTCAATGGGCTGCCATATGCTGGCTCCCTCAGCGCTTTGCTGCTTAATCCCCACTTTCAATATCATTATCAGTGCTGGATGCTCACTGCCTCTGCAGAAAGGCAGTTCATACTCTGCCTTTTAATGTATTCTTGGTTTTAAGAGTGCTTCTGCTTTGTCGTACCCTTATTAAGATGGAGAACAGATTAACAGGGAAAGGTTAGCTCTCTGACAGCCCCACGAATGAGTCCACAGCCAGCCTGGGAAAAGCATGAAATTCATCTTTTAGCAAAAGGCTTCAGTCATGAAGTTTAGTTTGTGGCCTTCACCCTGTGAAGCAGTGGGGCTGTTGGGCAGGAGTACAGAAAGGGCTTTGTTCAATCTTCCTTGCCTTGATTTATACAATGAAGGGGTCCTTGCACCGTGTAATATTTCATCTGTGCACAAGGTTGTGGTACCAATGGAGCATGAAAATCCCCAGTGATCAGAAATGAGGTCTCCACTCAGCGGCTCCTTATTCTGCATCCTCCCCAAGATCTCATTCTGCATCCATGCCCAGCAGCACACCGTGTCTGGCACCCCCCATCTGGCAAAGTAGGCACAGGGTGGTTGCACGGACCCTGATGAGTCCTCGTGCTTCATTCAGTGTGACACCAGGGAACATATGTCTTTCTGATTATAAATGAGCAGTGAGGCTAAACAGCTCTCCTTCAGACAACAGGCTCTGCTTGCTGCAGGATTTCAGGACACCTATGCAAAGACGCTGGCAGGGGCATCTTGATCCCAGGGGGGCATCCTGATCCCTAACCACTCAGGATGGGGATATCCTTAACAGGATGGTCTGCCTGGCAGCAGCTGCACAGGACAATGGGCTTGCCATGAGAGCAGAGAGGGAACCAGACTGGAGGAGGGCTGGGAGCGCACAGGTTAGCACTGGCTCGGGTGGGAGGCCACACTGGACTCCAGCTGCTGTGTGGATATTGGTTGCTCCAGCACAACATCTGCTTTGGCAGGGCTGGAGGATTTCCTCAGCATCATGGATGGCACAGCAGAGCAATGGGATGCTCCTGGATTTCCCCTGCTGATTGATCCCAGAATGTCCCTGCAGCCATCCCTGCTGCTCTTCCCACCACTGTCCATCGCAGCAGGGCAAGGAAGGCTCCTCCTCCTGCCCCTCCGGACAAACAACTCGCATTCCTCTCCACAGCACCATGCTTCCCCTCAAACTCTGCCAGGACTTCTCTGGCAACCCTTCCATCTTCTCTAGCGCAAGGTGCTGCAGTCCTGCATTTCTCTAGCACTCCTCAGCTGCTTTCCTACGGACAGCTGTGCTGTGGGTGTCTTGGGGGTAGTTTTATTGCCCCTGGTTTTTGCTCCAGAGTTGAACAGAGATGGTGCTGCTTGTTCATCTTCTTGCCTTCTGTGCAGAAAGGCAGACAGGGACAGGGATTTAATGCAGTCAAACTATCCAAACCTTTAACTCTGAAGACCATTTTGGGAATACAGCTGAGGTTACTGGTTCATATATCCCCACTGAAGATGCTTATGTTGGTGGGCCTGAAAAATCCTTTGTCAAGTTAGATTGCTCCTCAGGGAGGTGCAACAAAAAGGCAGAAAAACTGGCAGCCCTGTTCTGGAAGCAGGGCTCCAAACGAGAGGTCTGTGGTAGATTAATTAGTAGGTGATGGCTGGGAATCTGATGAGCTGCTGCTTAAAATTACAGCTTGCCTCTCTGCTTATGGGACAGCTGAGCAACACTTCAAAAAAACGAGTGTGCCTGGGTGTCTTAAATTATCAAATAGATTTTATATCAGAGAACAAGGCTCCACTAGAACCCTGGATGGATATTTCTTTTGAGACAGGAGAACATCACCCATATAGCCACAGATCCTCCCTAATTTAGCAGTGAGGATGTGAAGCCAGATACTGCAGTTGTCAGAACCCAACGCACTCAGACTTGACCAGGGAGAGAGAGAGATCTGAACTGCAGGCTTAAAATGGGGTTTGAGGTTAAATTTTGCTTTAGTCCACCTCTAATCCTTAATAATCCTCAATATCTCCTTTTTCTCCCTTAACGTATGAATTGATGTCACTGGTTAATGCAGCAATGAACCTGGGAACAGGAAGCCCCAGTGTTACATATGTACATGCCTAACATCGTGCTGTGCTTGACAATAAAATTATGTAAGCAAAGCTGAAAGGCCTTGTGGTAACATCAGATGCCCTGGGACGACCGGACTCATCTGATTTTCATTCTGTTTTGTTCCAAATTTTGTTGGACCACAAAAAATTTAAGCTCAAAAAAACCTCATTAAAGATCGTTGTTATTCTCTCTTCCTTCTGTTTGTTTGTTGTCTGTACCACTGCAGCTGCTGCCTGTGACTGTAAGATGAACATGTTCCCCATCACAGGGAGATTGCACACTGCATTTGAGATGACAGAAAACAGTGCAACACCCACAATGCCATCATTACAGGAATCACAGGGCTCCTGTTGCTCACCCGCAGCTATGGTACAGTCACGTTTCTAAAACATTGTCATTTGATGTCTTCATAATGATCGTCAGACCTCATATGGCCCTCAGGAGAGCTGCTCTTAGCTTGCTCTTTCCCAGCAGGACTTTTTGTCTGCCGTTGCAAGATAAGGCACAGGAAAGGCAGCTCCACAGCCAAACTCTAGAGGCAGTGGCGATGCTTGTACCACTGCTAGGGTGCGCTCCTTTATTCCTGGGCAAAACTCCCCCCAGGGGCCATGGGGATTGTGCCAGGGACCGCGAGAGCACAAGGCTCTTAGCCCAGGCTGCACTCTCTGTGCTGAAGGGTTGCAGCAGTGCTGTGAGGGTGATGGGGGAGGGAAATTTCCTCTTATCAGTCAGATTTTTCCACAACTGTTGCCTTCTGAGGTACACATCTCATGTGTTTGGTTGAGGTACAGGAAAGAAAAGTTTACAAAAATCCATTCTGCACTTCTTCTTTTTTTTTTTTTTTTTTCATGCAAAATAAGCACCTGTGTGCTGCAGTGATGAGGTCTGGCAGAGGTGCCATGGGGAGAGGAAGATTACCATTTGTCAGGAAAGGACCTATTACTGTAGTTCAAGTGCCAAGTGGGTGGGTGGGAGGATGTAGCTGTAGGAACCTTCCTATCAATTTCTTAAGCTTGAATGAGAAAAATCTCAGGTCTACCAAGGGATCAACACAGAGGTTTTCTTAAGCAGTCAGGGCAATGTCATATATATTCTCATGCTTATCCTCTGTGAATGAAAACTGTCATTAAAGGACTTTGGAAAATGGGAACAGCCTGCAGCAGCCACAGAGCTGGCCTTTTAAATATTTAATTGAAACCTCACATGCTTGCTTATTCTGATCCTTATTATTTATTAAAATAAAAAATTACCCAGGTGGGTAAGTGACTGAAAAGTCACCGTGGGGTGATGTAAGAGAAGAATGAAAGGCTTATTGTATTCTCTTATGCGGAAAAGACAAGCTCAGAGATGCTGAGTGACTGATTAGGACTGGTCTGCCCCCTATAAGCTTAATACATCTGACACAGTCACTGGCAAAACTCATATGGTGGTTGTTCGCCCACTGGCTAGAGAAATATTTTGACTGATTTTGTTAAATTTTAGCCTCAAATAATGTGAGATGAAAGGCAAAAGGATGCTTTTAGCCATGAAAATTACATCTGTACTAAAATAGCCAGAGGTTTCCTGTTTTATAATCAGAAATCTGATTTTATTAGTGAATGAAGACTGCCAATTATCTCCCTCTTTTTCTAGCTCCCAGACAAATACTTCTATTCATATCTCTTCTTTCTATTTTCCTAATTGGTTGTTGTCTTAATTTTTTATTGCTTTGCTTTCTTTTCTTCTTTTCAGTTTATTAAATTTACAAATAAACTTAATAAAAAGAAGCCTCACATGATGCTATTTTTAGCATTGTTAGGAAAAAACTCTGAACCATATGAAAAGTGTGTGCTGCAAGCAATCAGAATAATCATTCTTCAACAGAAATTGCCTTCCTCTTTTGTGTTTTTAGAGCTGGCTGTATATATTCACAGGTTAGACTATGGTTTTGCTTGGTTCTACTACCAGGATTGGCTAGGCTGGAGCCAGATTCTTGCTGTTTCTCTTGACTAGAAAAGAGAGTTTGTTGTTATTGGGCCAGCCTGGAAGAGCAGGACTCCACAGACGGTTCTTTCTGAAGAGGTTTGGATTTTAGTGGGCAACAGGCAAATTGGAAATTTCTGCCTCTAGGGTGAGATTGTGAAGCACCAGTGGGGTGTTCAGGAGTGGAAGGGGGAGACCATTGCAGCTGCACACCCAGTGCTGCAGGAGATATGTGGATGGGGGGGCTTCTGCCTTTCCCAAGTGTCTTCATGGTCAGTGCCATTTTCAGCGGTGGATGGAAAGGAATATTCACTCTGTCTGTGGACAGCATAAGTGAGAAATTCTGCAGAAAGATTGCTTTAATTAGTCCTGGCTAATTCACCCCAAATCAAGAGGTTAGTCCAAATGAGAACTCCATAAACCATTGTCCTTTTATCATAGATGTACAATGAGCTGTGGGCAAATTGTTTAAAAGTATTAACAACCTGATGCCAGATCCTAGGAAAGATTGATCCTGGGAGCAAAACCGGATGGCACTTCTTTGGACTCAGCTTACATGTTCCCATTCATTGGTTCTTCAGCAATGGAGACTCATTTTCCAGAAAAAAAATCAGGAAATCCATGGGTTTAGATCCATTAAAATCCATGGGTTTTGCATCGGAAGCCGGCAAAATGAGAAGTGTGCCTTTGTAATAGATTCAGGAGAGCTTGTTTTTTTCTTGACAACTTTCAAGCAAAAATTCTTCTTTGTTGTTCTGGTTTGAATCAGAAACTGCAAGTGACAAGTAAGAAAGTCACTACTGATATGACCCACTTTCAAAGGGAAATTTCCATGAGAAGCCCTGGAAATGAAGACAAGTAAGTTTTGTAGAGCATTACAGACCTCAGAGCATGGGTAAAATGATGACAAATTCAGTTAATACTGTTCTTCCTCTTTTAATCTACTATAACAGAGAATACCTGCATGAGCTGAATGAAATGTCTCAAAATAAAAGTGAAGTGAAAGTAAATTGAAATATCCCCTCTTCATAGAATAATTTCACAGAAATCATTACCTTAAAAAAAATGAAGGAAAAAATGTCTCTACCTATAACATTACCTCAGACATTTGCTACTTTTTTTCAAATAGGAAACACTACTAATCAAAGGACAACCAAAAAGCAGTGTTGAGCTAGTGCATTTTTAAATGAATGATACTATTTTCAAGTGAACATTCATTTTGCTGGTGGAACAAAGAAGCAGCTCCCCAGTTACACTTCCAGGTGGTTGGAATGACAAAATCAACCATCAGCAGTAATGTCCAGGCTCAGGCACTTTACTTCATGCCTTATTTGCACGAGATGGCTGCAGCCACATTAATACATGCTGTTCTAATAGCTGGGAAATCAGGAGGCATTATTTGCAGGTTTTCTCATGCTCCTGGCTGGAGGATGGTTTCACATGCCCATGGCAGGGTGCCAGCTTGTTGTCAGTGAGGCCTATGAGATCATTATCCAGCATCATAGCGTATCACAGAGCCAAGCAGTGCTCCTAAAGCAATAAAATCCTGGTTCCCTGGTGAATTTTAGAGAAATGTTTATAGTGGCACTTGTTAAAATTAAATGTCTATTAATGGTCTTACTAAAATCCCTCTACTTTGTGGAAAGCATACTGTATTCTGCCATTTAAACTCATTCTGGGAAGCAAGGTGGGGTGTGGGAAAAGCCTTAATATTTGCAATTATTGATTTCTTTATTTCAAAATAAAATGCTTTGCATTTTTTCCAAAAGAAGTGGTCACAGGAAAAACCACAAGGATTAACTTTAAGTATGTGTTTTACATCCATTTAAAAGTCCAGATTTGGGAAAGCATTTCCATGCCCTGTAAACTAATGGANGAGTGGAAGGGGGAGACCATTGCAGCTGCACACCCAGTGCTGCAGGAGATATGTGGATGGGGGGGCTTCTGCCTTTCCCAAGTGTCTTCATGGTCAGTGCCATTTTCAGCGGTGGATGGAAAGGAATATTCACTCTGTCTGTGGACAGCATAAGTGAGAAATTCTGCAGAAAGATTGCTTTAATTAGTCCTGGCTAATTCACCCCAAATCAAGAGGTTAGTCCAAATGAGAACTCCATAAACCATTGTTCTTTTATCATAGATGTACAATGAGCTGTGGGCAAATTGTTTAAAAGTATTAACAACCTGATGCCAGATCCTAGGAAAGATTGATCCTGGGAGCAAAACCGGATGGCACTTCTTTGGACTCAGCTTACATGTTCCCATTCATTGGTTCTTCAGCAATGGAGACTCATTTTCCAGAAAAAAAATCAGGAAATCCATGGGTTTAGATCCATTAAAATCCATGGGTTTTGCATCGGAAGCCGGCAAAATGAGAAGTGTGCCTTTGTAATAGATTCAGGAGAGCTTGTTTTTTTCTTGACAACTTTCAAGCAAAAATTCTTCTTTGTTGTTCTGGTTTGAATCAGAAACCGCAAGTGACAAGTAAGAAAGTCACTACTGATATGACCCACTTTCAAAGGGAAATTTCCATGAGAAGCCCTGGAAATGAAGACAAGTAAGTTTTGTAGAGCATTACAGACCTCAGAGCATGGGTAAAATGATGACAAATTCAGTTAATACTGTTCTTCCTCTTTTAATCTACTATGACAGAGAATACCTGCATGAGCTGAATGAAATGTCTCAAAATAAAAGTGAAGTGAAAGTAAATTGAAATATCCCCTCTTCATAGAAGAATTTCACAGAAATCATTACCTTAAAAAAAATGAAGGAAAAAATGTCACTACCTATAACATTACCTCAGACATTTGCTACTTTTTTTCAAATAGGAAACACTACTAATCAAAGGACAACCAAAAAGCAGTGTTGAGCTAGTGCATTTTTAAATGAATGATACTATTTTCAAGTGAACATTCATTTTGCTGGTGGAACAAAGAAGCAGCTCCCCAGTTACACTTCCAGGTGGTTGGAATGACAAAATCAACCATCAGCAGTAATGTCCAGGCTCAGGCACTTTACTTCATGCCTTATTTGCACGAGATGGCTGCAGCCACATTAATACATGCTGTTCTAATAGCTGGGAAATCAGGAGGCATTATTTGCAGGTTTTCTCATGCTCCTGGCTGGAGGATGGTTTCACATGCCCATGGCAGGGTGCCAGCTTGTTGTCAGTGAGGCCTATGAGATCATTATCCAGCATCATAGCGTATCACAGAGCCAAGCAGTGCTCCTAAAGCAATAAAATCCTGGTTCCCTGGTGAATTTTAGAGAAATGTTTATAGTGGCACTTGTTAAAATTAAATGTCTATTAATGGTCTTACTAAAATCCCTCTACTTTGTGGAAAGCATACTGTATTCTGCCATTTAAACTCATTCTGGGAAGCAAGGTGGGGTGTGGGAAAAGCCTTAATATTTGCAATTATTGATTTCTTTATTTCAAAATAAAATGCTTTGCATTTTTTCCAAAAGAAGTGGTCACAGGAAAAACCACAAGGATTAACTTTAAGTATGTGTTTTACATCCATTTAAAAGTCCAGATTTGGGAAAGCATTTCCATGCCCTGTAAACTAATGGATTAATTTATACAAAATCACAATAAACATACATGAATGACTGGGAAAACAAGTCTTTGTTTGAGTGGAGGAGGGATTCAAAAAGGTGTTGCAATACCCTGCCAGTGCCCATTGTACAGGAGGGGTTAGATGGAGGTAGAACATTGTTTCTGTTTTACCACTCATATATTTACTATTATTGGTATCTTTTAATGTGCAAGTTACATGGAAACCAACTCCAGTTTGTGACTGAAACTGCTGGGCAAGAAATTCACTATTCCTACTGGGCTGATTCAAGACCGAGGCTGAACTCTTCTTCAGAGAGCTGTAAGAAGCTGCTGCAAGGCTGATAGAAATTTCTGCTCATATCCCACCTTAAGCTGATGCAGAGGTTCCCTGGTGTGCATAGACAGGGAGATCTGCACTGAAGACCCAGCATGGCAGAAGCTCATGGTCTGGCTACAGCTGGGTATCCCTCACCCGAGGTCCTGCTGATCCATCTCAATTTGCCAAGTGCCCTTGCACAGGATGGTGGTGCCAGGCACAGGCAGGCACACTGCTCAGATCCCTTCCCTGTCATCCCCGAGGACTTTCTAACACCAGCATCAGGATCTTTTCCAGTTGTTGCCCCACCTCTATTTTTCTGTTACCAGATAAAATCAGGGGAGAGAGGAGGCTTACCCTGCAGAAACAGCACCCAGTTGCCACAGACTGCCTCTTAAGCAAGATCACGCACCTCAGTGGGGATTCCCTCCCAAGGAGCACATGCCTGCAGCAGCCCAGGGTCTCTGCTGCCCCTTGTTTGCCATTGCTGCGCTTGCCTGTTTGAGGGCAGCTCACTGGAATTTCTGTACTCACAAAGTTCTCTGGGTGCAGATCCAATCTGTGGCCAGCTCGGCCCTTTTGGACTCTTTTCACCAGTCTGGAAGCACCAGCAGGACTGACTGGACACAGGTGTAGCCTCTCTTCAGTGCCTGCTTGGTGGCTTAGTTTTATTGGGGTGGCCATTGGGCTTTTGCTAAAGCCTAAATCTTCCCTTGGTCCTCCCCAGGCAGGTGCAGCCCTTTCTGTGCTGGATCCTGCAAGAGAGCTGAGTTCCATTGGAGCCAGCCAGCGTTGGACCTGGCCCCTAGGAGGGATCCTTGCTGCTCCAGCTCACCTTCAGGGCGTGTATTTACTGCTGAGTCATGAGCGCTTGCAAAGCCAGGCTGCTGGCAGAGAGAAAAGCGGGACATTAGTCTGAGCAGTGAGAACTGGGAGGCAGCAGCCCCAGCTATACAAATAACCATTTGCAAAATGAGCCCCTGAAGCCCAGAAGAAACAGAGACCAAAGAGATTATTATTATTATCCTTATTACCTCACCCTCTGTCTGCGAGGACTGCCGTGTTTTATTCATTGGAAACACAGATTATCATGTTGCTGGTCTTGTCTCCTCGTAAGCCTCCTCCCCTGCTTTTCTGAGCAGTGATCTCTTGCTAGGATCTGGCACACTGGCTAGGTTTGCCAGCATGGGAGTTGCTTCCCTTCTTCCCTGTTGCAGGCTTTTTCAGCCAGCTCCTCTGCATTGCTGTGTCCCATCACGTGAGGAAAGCAGCCAGGCAATTTGGGATTGCCAAACAGGGGGTGTCTTTTGTTGTCACAACCTGCTGAGAGGAAGTGTCAGGCCCCAGAGGTGGGGGTGGCAATGTTTTGTTTACTGTTTTGAGGCATCACATCTGGATTTGCCCTTCACAAGCCCAAATCTGGAGAAACGCCTTTGCTCTCTGAAAGGCCCTGCAGCAATAATGCTCCTGGCAAGCTGGTAGCCCTTCAGGACTGTACTGTTCACTGAACAGGCCAAAGTATCTTGCACCAAATGCTGGACCAGACATTAAACCCAACAAAAACATCATTTGCCTTAGGGACTGTGAGACCCTAAAGCATTTGGCTTCAGTCAGGGATGATCAGTGTTGTTCCTCACAACAGGGAGACCCAGGGTGCACAATTTGCTGAGCTCCCTCCTACAGGCTGGGTCTATGACCTGCTGAAATCCAGGGAATCTTCTCCTGTCCCTCAATCAGCTTTGCAGCTGATCCTCTGTGTTGCACTCTGTTGATCTGGCAGCAACTGAGTTTAATCCAGCTGAAGGTCTGTGGAAAGCAAATTCCAAAACCTGTGGTGGCATCCCTGTATTAAAGCAGTCTGAGTATCTCGGAAGGGGAAGAACCTGTGCCAGGTGTGACTGCTGTCACCTGGCCTGGGGACAGTGAATTATGAGTCTCTTTGAGCTCTGGAAAACTGCATTCAAGATACATAACACCAACATTCAAGCCCTGTGAGCAGGGCAGGGGGAAGGTTTGCAGTGGTAATGGAAAGTAGCAGCAGTAAGAGCCCATGGCAGCAATAGAGCATGGGATTTTGGAGCACCAGTCTCGGCCCCTCTGGAGCCATGGCAAGCAGAGTGAAGGGTCCATAATCACAGCTTGTAGATATGACATACAGCAGTGCCCTGCTCTTGCCCGAAGAAGGAGAGTCACCATGGCATGTCTTGTCTGCTGTGATGGGCTCAGTGTGCTATTTTCCAATTATTTCTTTCCTACTGGAAATCAATTAGATATGTACCACTTTTGTTGTCTTTGAAATGTTAAGTGGTTTATGTCCAACAGATCTGAGCTCTTAACTTTGGGGGGTTCCACTTGGCTTGCTGTCCAGTCTGGCAAATCCCCAGGGAAGATATTTAAAGGCTGTCTGAAAAAAACCAGTTTTAATGACACAATAAATAAGTACACCCACCTCATGAGGAAATGGCACTGCTCTTGGAAAGGTGGCATCCCTAAGGAGTTCACCAACTGGATTATCTCCAGGGATGACCTCTTGTCAGGCTTCTACCAATTGCTGATGGTTTAAAAACATTTGAGGTATTAAATATTTTCTTTTAGTTTCTCTCCTCACACTTCAAGGATGTGGCGACTATGATGTGGAAGGAAAAACCCCAAAGGCCAGAAGGAAAGGAAGAAAAGAAAGGCAACAAGCAAGAGAGTGCAGAAAAGGCAATTTTTAAAATCTAAAAGCAAGACTTTTTCATGTAGTCAAAATCGACTTCAAGAAAAGCCCAAGCACCTGGAAAGCAGCACCTTAAAATGTGAAGTCTGCAAGCAACAGGGGGGTGCCTTACCATGAGTCTCCAGAACCATTTTTTCTGTAAGCCCATATCTCCACCAGGCTGGTTGAACAAAGTGGGAGAAGACCTTCACTGAACACAAGGCTTTCTAGCCCTGCTGTCAGGGAGGCTGTCTAAGAAAAATGGGCTTTGCATGTTACAGCTGATATGATCTGTGTCTTTTCTCTTCCCATCAATTCCTTCCCAAACATTTAAAGGAAGGAGTTATTCCTTTTCAGTGTTACCACCAGCCATAGAAAGAGATGTTCAGGGCAAACATCCTCAGCTGCAGGAGCCAACAGAGAAGCACTCAAAGTGACAGTCTGTTTTTCACATTGCTGGGTACTAAGCACATCACCTTTAGCACATTCTACTACCCAGAACCAATTTTTCCCCAAGTTTAGAAATAAAGTCAGATTTAACATTTTTATTCACATCACTTTAAGAGCTTCAGCTGAGAGGTGAAGCAGAAGAACCAGACTCACCACAGTGATGTAGAACCCTAGTCACCTACATTTTGAATCAGTGTCGTGGGGGCATGGATGCCTGAGTCACTTCTGCAAATGGAATAACAGGCCTCAGGTAGTGCACTTCTGCACCCTTTTACCTGGAGGAAGGAGAGCTGGAGCAATACAGCCTTCCACACTGCACATGGAAGTCCAGTCACTTTCACGTTAAAGCACAGGTAAGGCCTCATTATCCTCGGAGAGGCATTTTGTACACCCGTTCCAGCTGTGTGCCAATTCCTGCAAGTGCATACAAATACCCTGGAGGACTTTTTAGCTTCATGCTCTGGCTTTTTTAGATAACAGCTGTTCCTTTTTATTATTTATAGAGACAAGCTCTATTCTCAAGTGGTGTGGATTGGTTTCGCCTCTTACAAGCTTGCCAAATGCTTCCCATTCCAAGAGCCTGATTTGAGGTATTTATCAGCGTTTCCAACACTTCACCTTGCAGGTTGAAAGTTTACATTCCTGGGGATTGCCCCAGACTGAATTTTTGGTGAAACAGGTTAGTCATATCTGAGAAGGCTAGAGACTAATGGCTGTATTGACAAAATCCAATGGCATATACTTCTGCAAGTCCAAGTGCTCTTCTGGTTTGAAGCAAGGACTTAAAAGCACTCTAAAAATGAGGAAGAAAAGCAGTGACTGCCTGCAAAACGTTTGGACGGAGTGATGTGTTTAACATCTCCAAGGTGCTGAGCAGGAAGAACTCCATTATCCAGGGCAGCACTCAGTCACTCAGAACTGTGACCTCGCTTCTCTTTGCTAGATCCCCTCCTGCCTCCATCCTTGCTTAGTGTGTTCAGTAACATGGATTAAAAAACACTGGCTCGGGAGCTGTAAAGGGTAAAAGAGGTTCTGAGAGAGTGTCACGCAAGCATTGCTGTTTGCCTAAGTTGGAAGAATGTTTTGTTTGGAGCAAAGCCAGCATAAGTCCTTCTCTCCTAGTCTTCACTCTCATCCTCACCCCTGTACCACCCCTCTAGGCTTCACATGGAAGTGATCTGGGCTAGAAAAAACCATTAGCTCCTGCTGAGGTATTTTTCATCCACCAGATCCTTCACCCCACTGGCCATCCAGCATAGTGCTCCCACAGCTGCAGGGTACATGGGAGGGACAAAGGCGGATAACTCCAACACATTCAGCCAGCCCTGTGTGACTACTTTGCCATGGGAGCGTGCGGTGCTGCCCTGTGTTTGACTCCTCATGGGAGCAGCAGGGAGTTACTGAGGACACCCAGAAAACGTGCCCCTGGGTTCTCCCACTCACAGCAGACAGGCTGCACAGAAACCACAGCAGCTGCTGAGGGAAGGATTTGCAGTAAAGTACAGAGGCAGTATAAATTCTATTGTTCCCTAACTTTCGAGTACTTGGCCCTTCAACTTTAATATCGTGTCTGGGTATAATTATAAGTTGGATGGTAATCCTGTGGGAGACCCACTCTGAGCACTGTTTAGACATTCAAAAAGGCAGTTCAAAGAGGTTAGAGGACAAACAGAGAACACAGACAGAAAACGCAAGCCATGGGCTGTACAAGGCAGACCACTGGTTACATCTCCTAGTGGCTGTGCACCCAGGACTAGGACTCATGTCCCTGCTGAGTTCAGGCTGTCTTGCTCAGAGCAGGGGCTCACACAGGCTCTGTGGAGACCCTGTTGGACTTTTGTGGCAGGAAGATTTCCCCTGTGTGTTTGGGGCTATCCCTGCACCCTGGCAGGCTCCATGCAACCCCAGAGACTCGAGGAAGGTTCTCAGAAACCCAGACATCCTTCCACCCATAGCTTCATAAAGGAGCCACCTCTGCACAGTGCTGACCTACACACTTTGTAGAGGAACTGTGTTAGGTTTAGTGAAGTGAAGCCATGAGACAGTGGGGGAAAGCTCACAGACGGGTCACTGCCTGGCTTCACCATGACCAATGTCTACAGGACACAAGGACAGCATTTTTTCATAAAGCAAACCCCACCAGTGGCTCTTTCCACACTGGATCTGCTGTTTTGCTCCGTGTTGTTTGCTGCAGAGCTGTGAGGAAATCTGAAAGTGGTGCCCCTGTTGTTGTTGGCTTCCCGCAGCTAAGGGTGCTCCTACTGGCTTGTTCACACAGGTTTCTTCTGCTCTGGTTTTCTTATGGAAAAGAAAATACAAAAGAGTGTATTTGAATGCTTGTTTTGAGAACAAACACAAAGAGTTACGCAGGCTTTGCAGGCAGAGCTGACAGAACAGGTAGGTCCTGAGATTAAAGCTTGTAAGCCACAGTGGCATTTGCTGGAGCAGGCTTTTGTTTGGCCCAGAAACAAACCCAGCACATCTCCTCACTGCCCAAGTGAGGACAAAGGCCTCAACATGAAGCAGACTGAGAGTCCAGGCTGCCACCCATTGCAGCAGCTGCATTATTAACAACAGCGATGTAAGAGAAGGCTGCACCTCCAGCTCACCGACCTCAGTGCAGATCCCTCGGCATCAACAGAGTGAGGGTGGTGCTGGCTGCTGGGGGCCCATCTTGCTGTGGCCTGAGGGTCACTGTGGACAGCTCCATCCGCGCAGTGCGTGCGGCGCTGATCCACTTGCACCAGCCATCCTTCCGCTCGGCTGCCTCCTTTCCCTGCCCACACGCTGCTATTGCCATTAGAGAGCCACTGTCTCAGCTGGATGTAAGCCATGAGGCACTCCAGTGAACCCACCATCATTTCAGATTGATTGGAGATGGTCCTTTGGGGGCGGGGGGTTTGCAAGTAATGCTGTCTGCTAAGCACTCTGCTCTAGCTCAGCAATGCGTGGTATGCAGGCATGCACATGTACAAGAGACAGCTTTATTGATGGAAGCAGTGATGTTCAGGACATGCATCCCTCGCTTCCTTCTTATTCCCAGCTGCTTTCTGTTGATCTTTTTTTTCCTGGGTAACAGCTAACAACTCGTCTGGATAATATAGCTTATCGCAATGCTGCATGGCCGTGTCAAAAGGTTGCCCTACCTCTGATGTGAAGTTTGAATTTACAGCACCCTCCTTGGAAAGGAAAATGGAGTTCTGCAGCAGAGGAATCATAAGAGTACAAAAACAGATGCAGTTTCAGGTTAGATTCACCCAGCTCAGTGTGCCATTTCTGCCAATGGGCAGCAGTAGGTACCTAGAAAAATAAAAGCAAAAACCGAGGAAGAAGAATCCTCCCCTCAGCCTGGCTATTTGATCTCAGGCTTGAATCCACAGAATCTCAGTAAGTCTGGGCTGGGTCCCTGATCTTGGGGACCATCTGGTCTATGTAAAGCAGAGCCTAGATCTGAGCTATCCAGGGCCCTGTCAAATCCAGTCATGAATATTTCCAGCAAAGGAGAGTCCAATTCTTCATGCTTCCCTAGCTGGCCCAACCTTCCAGCCTGCCCAAGGCTCTCTGTGTACTGATTCTTCCTTATGACCATCTGTCCTGTCCTCTTTAACCACTGCTCATGAGCCAGTCTTTCTCAACTTCAGCTGATAGTTTTTGCTGAGCCTGCTTAAGCATTTCCCTTTGCAGCTTTGTTTGGCAGTGAGTTCCATGGTTTAAACTAAATGTTGGGCAAAAGAAGTACCTCATTTACTCCAAATCCTGGTACCCAATCTTTTCATCAGGGATATAATTTGAGAACTCCTGTGTGTTAGGTTTTAACAACAGTTCTAATGTCAGCATACAATCCAGTATAAAGATTTATCAATTTACTATAGCAGCCCAAAGACTGAATGTCTCCATAACTCAACCTGCTATCTCAGTGGACTTGAGGTCTGCAATACCTCTGCATTTTCATTCTTGAAGCTCATATTCAATACATTTGAGACTTCATATGCTTGCTGCCAGCATTCTTGTCTATGAGCAGTTAGAGGAGTGCAAAGTAATGCGAGAAAAAGCAAGAAAGATTAAGAGGGATAAGGAAAAGAGGCTATGCAGTCCAAATGCAGAATGTCCTGTTAGGCATGAAAAACATCCTCAACTCCACAAGCTCTTCAATGCAGGATGGAGAAAGAGCAGATCTTTTTGGTTTTTTACGGAAGTAGATGGCAGCTGGGATCCTATTTCTAGCAGTGCCTCCCTGTTATCTGATGGGGTTTGTTTCTTATTTTAATCATGCTTTTCCAGACATTGCTGAATGATAGGAAAATAGTAATGGCACACGAGTAAAACCAAAGCAAAAGAGTTCACAAAGAGTCTATTGAATTATCAATTCTTAGATGACTTTGCCAAGACAGCAGCACTTGCTCGCTATTTCTTTCATCCTGCTTTTCCTGCTTAACCAGCTCATCTTCAAGGAAATCATCAGATGGCTTATGGAAGACCTCAGCCCTAGCAGCTGAGGTGACCCCTTGTGTCCTTCTTCCTCCTCCCAGCACATAAGAAAAGGCATTTCCATAGGAGCATCAGGGGTAAGATCCCGCTCCCACCATTTGACATGAGTCACAGCACTGCTTTCTGCAGGCAAGAGTAAGCCTGTGAGATTAGCATCTTTGAAGGTGAGCACAGCTGAGTGCTGTACCTTTTCTTCAAACCACCTCCAGCTTAGCTGGCCATCTCTGTCTCACTGTGTGACAATGAACCTCCATCCTGGAGCATGGTGACCTTTATTCATTCAGCCCTGAGCTAAGGCTGCAGCCTGGGCTTTTTCCAGAGCTCTGTCAGAGGGCTAAACAAAGATGTAGAAGGTGAACATGAAGCCTGCCTTTGCTGGGTTGTAGGCTGGTTTTGATCCCCATTAGTGATGAATATGAAAAGGAGGCTGTGATTTTGCAAGGAAAAGGGGAACCTGGTCATAAAAGCATAGCTGAGTGCTTTGTGTGGGATGAAAGTCTTAAAATGAGAAAAAGATTGGGATGCATAAATCCTATCGATTTTCAGAGGAGATATCTAGCTCTTTCCATTTCAAAACCGAATTTCCTCCTTTGGAGGATGTGAATTGTATTTGGCATTCTCCCCCGAGCAGCAGAAAATTCAGGCTACATATGAAGTACACAGAGGAAAAACTCCTCCTTAACTTTTCTTTTTTCTAGACAAGGGTTTTGTCTTACTATGGACAGCAGTATCTTTACCCCATGTGGCCCTTTCTGCCCCACCCGTGGTCAGCAGCTCTGCTGTGAGAAGCTTTGCAAGCATCACTGCACATCTCCCTCAGGCTCATAGTAGTCGGCCTCTCACTGGGCTTCAGACAGATGCTTCAGCAGAAAGTGTGACCACGAAATCCCAGCTCACATCCCACATATCTCCATGTGCTGCCTAACATTAGCTTTGAGCATCAAAGCCAGTTCCTGTTCATACAGATTCACTAAAAATGATAGTTTTGCAGGTATCAGCTCCATGGTGTAGTAGACAGCAGCAGACCCATACATAGTATAAAAGCTCTGGAGAAAATCATTGATCCTATTGGCCTATCATTAGATTGCTTCCCTGAGTTTCTAAGCACAGAAGACCAACATGGATCAAAAGGGATGTTTGCTTTGGTCCTGTTAATTCTCAACACGGCACAGGCATTCGAAATGCAAAGCTCCAAAGTCCCTTAGGTTTTGCCCAGAGTCACCAGAGCAAACAGCAGCAAAGGTGAACAAAAGATGCATGGCATTTCCACTGGACAAGGGTGTGAGGTCATCCTGGGAGATGTCCTTGTGCATATCACGGTATGGAGCTTCACACAGCTGCCTCAGCACTGAACCCAAGAAACAGCGGGTGATCACCTGGCTCAGTGCAATAGTCAGGATTCCCATACTCCTCATCCCTCCATCCTCCCACTCTCCAGCATAATAGGACTCCATTACCACCACCCCACAGATGGACCCCAGATGAGCGAGCACAACAGTGTGATTGTGAGGGGGAGTGATGACATTTCAGCGTGCATATTGCATCCATGCCGACGAGCATGGGTAGGAAGGGAAAAGTTAAATTAGCCATGTGGGGTGGGGGAGGAAAGCCACATCAGAGGAGCAGGGTCTCACCACAGAAAGAAATTATTTGCCCAAGAAAAGAGTGGAGGCTACACTGCTTGAACTTTCTGAGAGGAAATTAGACGGGACGTGCAGACAAGTACATCTGAAGGGCTCCTGCCTGATTGCAAAGCAGCAAGAGTAGATGGGTCTTTTTGTTCAGAGGTTGTTTTTAAGAGTTTTACTGCTACTGTAGTTAAGCAGGTGAACATCTGTTGTCCACCTGACCCACTATAAAACTGCAACTGTCAGGAGCAGGAGGCACTGCGCTGTGATCAAGGGAAAAACTTTGCTTATTCTGAAGCCTGCAGACTTTCATTTGCATCTCTCCCTCCCGTTAACAAGCAGCTGAGCATCTGTTAAGAGCAGACTCACCCCAACCAAACACCATAGGAGTGCCCGGAGAACAACTGGCGTTGATTCTTGGACATATATGGGATAAATTATACTTTTTGTTATTATTAAGTAGCCACACTGAGTTCTCACTTAGGGGCATGGATATGACATAGCTTTTGGTAGGTTTGTAAGTAGTCCCAATGACAAGGGAATTATGAAGAATTGGACTCTTTTTTGCTGTCTAACTGTGGGCAAGGCATGTTTCTTCATTGCCCTTAAGCTTTTTCACCCCTTAAATGGCACTAACAATGCTCCTCTTCCTTTGTAAAGAGCTCTGAGTACCACGGGGAAAAAGCAATCCATTACTATAACTAAAGAACACTAATACAGAGTAGCACTGCATATTTTGGCTCTCCTGATCTCGAGTTAATGATTAGACATCAGTTGGGAGCATCTCTACAGGATACAGGAGTGCTCTTTAAGGTGTAAGCAATTAAGAAACCAAGATGTGATGTTGTTTATGACAGTGTGAGCCAGAGGAACCATTCAAGGCTGTCTCATCTTTAACAGGAAGAAGTAACAGGTGATAATAAAAGGGGTACTGTGATCCCATCTACCTATACTCATGATGAAGCATGCCTCCACTATGGTGCTATTAGCATTTAGTATTTGTTGCAATGCTGCCAAAAATCGTTGACCTAGGCAGGGCTTGCTGGGCTGGGCATTGCACAAATGTTGTAGCAAATGGTTGTTGTTTCCCCACAGAGCATCCCACAGCAAAGAGGTGATGCACTGGTGAAAGGGAAAAAAACAAAAAAGCAGAACGGGGGAAGAGGATACAAGGAGCAGGGTGTTGCAGCTCCTAGCATGCCCTGAAAGGAAACATGGCATGGAAGAGAGAGCATCCTGAACTGTTCAAAGGGAGGCCAGGGATGACATGTCACCATTGGACAAAGATTGGTGGCAGCTTCCGAGCTGTAACAAGTTAGTGCTGAGTGCTGGATCACTGAGGACTGAAGCACACAACAGAAAATAAAATTCCCTCGCTGCTTCCAATTAACAGGCAGCTTCAGTCAATTTCCTGAAAACAGGCATCCCTAGTTAAAAGCATAAATCCATGCACATGAAGCAATCTTGGCTCTGGTAGCATACAGCCTAGCAAGGACTCTTTCTCCCACTCACCAGGGCCTGCTGGGAGAGCTGGTGGGCAGCATTTGCCCCATGTCCATGAGATCTGGGTGAGGTTTGTTCACTGATGGCTCCTGAGATTATACTCCCTGGGGAGGGTTCCTGGCTGAGCCCCACGCAGAACCTTCCCTCTTTCCATGTGGTTTTCAGGCAGATGCCAAAAGCTGAGGCAAAAGCTCATAACATGCCAATTACCCTGGCCTCAAAACCACAAATGATTGTATACAGCTGTTGGCAAATGAAACCTTGTTCCAAACATTTAGTGCCTAATTGAATAAACTTGCAGAGCCCTGCTCTGGGTTCGCCTGTTCTCCTGCCCTTGTGTCATCATTCCACCCTACTGCCAGACCCCTGTTACAGTGAGAGGGGTGAGAGGCTTGCCTCATGGCTTTCCATCACTTATGAAAAAAATAAAAAAGAGAGGGAAGATTCCACCACAGCATAAGTTTGAGATCTATCCGTTTTCTGTTGGAGCACTAAGAGGGTTAATTATAAAGCCCATTTCCACTGTCTTCCCTGCACCAGTTTTCAGTTAATGGAGAAATAAACCTTTTCATAGTGGCTTTTGGTTCTCCAGGAAAGATGCAACAAGCACTTCATTTAGATGTGGTGAATGGTAATTATGTTTGATGAGAAAAGTGGGCAATTTTTCCTTTCTTTGTCAAATGCCTTAGATAAATTGTTTTTGTGACGTTATCTAGAACACAAAGGTCTAGTCACCACTTAAAATTATAAGGTAATTCATGAAATACACTCCTGGATCAGACAAAGCGACCAAACATGACCTTGCCAACAATAACTTACACTGCAGAGAAAGGTTGAGAAAGGTTAGCATTGTCTTTTTTAGCATAACAATATCCTAAATTAGAGGTACCAAGTTCAATTTTAGAAAATCCAGAAATTATATGGTTTACTTCTAAAGAAACAGTATCATTCTGAAACATGTGTAATATTTCAAAGGTTATGAGAAACAGATGCCACTACCCCATCCTTTTTGAACGACATCTGAAGTTATATGCAATTTTCTCCAAATTGCCTTTTAACATCTGATCGCCTCAAACCCAACTAACTGAGTTGCACTGTGCAATATACAAATGAGAAGCCTGCAGCCTCAATCAACATCTCCCAGGGAGGGAAATATTCCTGATCCAGCAAATCATTTTGACCCATTGGTAATGAACTGTGCTGCAAGGAGATGTTGGTCTCTTCTTCAAAATCTGTGCAAAGTCTGCTC
Source organism: Ifrita kowaldi (assembly GCA_013398055.1). Classification (NCBI taxonomy): domain Eukaryota; kingdom Metazoa; phylum Chordata; class Aves; order Passeriformes; family Cinclosomatidae; genus Ifrita; species Ifrita kowaldi. The sequence goes on along the minus strand of VZRS01002713.1, from coordinate 246,165 downwards.
TAGGTTCCTACTGTTACTAAAATAACTTTAAAGGATTTTTCTGGCTTTGGGGAGAAAAAGGGGTTGTGTTAAGTGTCCCAAAGAGAATTTATTTTTTCAGTGCTAGTCGGATCTTTCTAGTCCACAAAGTCAGTACTCTCACAGAAAGTAATTCAGATTATAATCCAAATAACAGATCTCAAGAGGCACTTTCACTCTTTAGTGAAGACATCAAGAGAAAAAAGAAGTACTGCTTTTTATCACCATCCAGACTCACTTTCTCTTTCTCCAGTGGAATTGTTGCCTAACAGACAGCTCTGTTAACACTCTATATATAAACTCCATTGGAAAGACATTAAAGACTTTGCACTCAATGTAAAAATCTACAATTCAAATAGTGATGCTGATTCTTGAACTAATTGAAAAGAATTCATTATCCACACCATAAAAAAAAAAGGAAAAGTGCGATCCTGTTCTTTCAATGCCTTCACATACAGGATGCTGCAACGTTCAGGGGGTTGCCTAGGTGTAGCAAGCAAGCAGCAGGATTTTGGTGGGCTTCTGCTCTAATTCTAAAGCAATGTGAGGAATTCATCCAAAGACCTGCTCAGCGAGGCTTGATTTGCAGCATATCAACCTCCCAAACCCACCAAATCCCTCAGTAAACTGTAGCTCATTTGTTCCCTTTCCCCCCTAGCGTGGGTGCCCCGGGACAGAGCAGAGTGGGTTCACTTGGTCACGCAGCCCGGTCGTGGCTCCTAACCTCGGGGTGTGCGGCACCTTGAACGGGGCTATTGTCAGTGCACTCAGGCAACTGGGCTGCACAAAAGCCCTTCACACAACCAGCTCGGGGTGGAGACCAGCCAAGAGCCACAAATGCCCTCAGCCCACCAGCCCCAGGGCAGCCAGGGTTGCCAGCCCCATGCACCGGGCAGGGGCATGAGGCAAAGGCAGGCTCCCGCTCTCCAGCACAGGGAAGGGTGAAGGTGCCAGGTCAGCCTGGCTACAGAGGGGTGCCTGCTAGGGCAGGTGCGAGTGGAGCCTGGTTTGTGTGCAGGTGAGGACACGGGCCTGAACACAGCAGCAGCGGCTGGGACAAAATCAGTCTGGGAATGAAAAGGAATTAGTGCTTGAGGTTCTGTTCTGGGCAGGCAAAAAACCCCCGTGGTTCTCAACACCCCAGTTACTCCCCTGATTTTAGCGGGACTGCTCACACGTTAAAGAAACGCACATCTTTAAGTACTTAGCCTGAATTAAAGGTTTAACTTGGTGCTGTCGAGAAAGAAAGGGACAATGTGGTACTCTACTGTTTAGGTAACTACATAGAGCAGGATGGAGAGGTTGTACCTTGGAAGGGAATCAAGAATGGTCTGGGAAGAGCTCTTCATCCTGAAACCCTAAAGATCTCCTAGGGAGTAAAATGGGGGATGTGGGCAAAATCAGAAGGTGGGATGCAGAGGAAGGGGAGGAGAGGAAACAAAAAAGAGCACAACTGTGGAAGTGGGGAGTGAAAAGATGATGGAAAGTTTGAAAGGGAAAGCTGAAGAAACACTTTGCAATCCTCCCCTCTGGGGGTTATAGTCAGTGATGTGGGCTTTTTATAAGCCTGTGTTAGGATAACTCTCTTTTTTCTTCGTGTTTATTCCCCTTTTTAAGATCTATACCATGTTTGCATTTCTCCCCCTCCTCTCCCTTGCCGTGGCTGTTCAAATCTAATTACCAGAGGTTCACTATATTCATTAGCTTCATTCCCTCAAAACCCTGGGCTGCATGTCATCTGGATCTGATTATGCATGGTGCATTTCATTTTCCCAGCTATTCCCCTACCTGCTTTTAATCAGCACAAGATTTTTCATTTAAATGTCATTAGACTTTTGAATGAATACGTAAAGGACATTACAAATAAATATAAAAGCCTCATGCAAGTCAGGCACGAGAAAAGCCATGCCCAAGACCACCCACTGCAGTGTTTTTCTCCGAGAAGGGTACATCAGATATGCCCAGAGGTGCTAACACAGCCTTCCCCATTCTGTTAGAAGAGCACTTTGGTAAGGAGCAGGTTTTTACCAGCGCCTTGAACACTCCTCTGAGGTTGGATATGAGATGTGTGAAGCTCAGCACTCGGCAATGCACTTGTGCCTTTCGTTTCTGTGCGAGTTCAGTGACAGGTTCACAAGTGATTTGCCCCGTGGCCTGCGAGGCAGCTACCCAGGCACGCTCACCTGATGATGTCTGTCAGCTCGTGCCCTTCAGCGACTTCCCATGCAAGCAGGGATTGATTACGCATGGTGCGGGGATCTCATTAACAGAAATAATTGAGCTACACTCATTGTAGGGAAGTTAGGCACTGTTACATGCCTAATTCTCCATCCTTGACTTGCTCAGCTCTGCTTGGCTCGCTCGGTAAGGTTAAGTATTAGTCAAATCCTCCTCAGAGTGAAGGTTTCACCATAGGAGTCTAATGGACCAGAAGTACAAGTAAAATATACATAGCCTTTGGGATGGGTGAAAAAGAGGATTCAAAACCTCTGAAGGAGCATACTCAGGCACAGGCTTGACGAAGTCTCTGCACTTGTACTTCCTGGCCCTTTAAAGAAGCAGCTCGCTGTTTCAGTCACATTTTATTCTCCTGAAATTTCCTTCTACACTGTTTCTTCTAGTGCTTTGGTTTTCTCAGTTTCTGTAAAGCCTGATCTTATTTTCTTTAACTCTTTTTTTTTTTGTCTTCTACAGGATGCCTGATATCTCCAGTTGCTTCTCTGAACAATTATAGCACACAGTTACTTTGCCATTAGACCTCACTTTGAGGCTAGTGTCTCTCAACTTAATTTGCCCTTCTCTGTTTCACCCTGAAGTCACTCTTTTCCCCATGCAGGATATCTAGCCTTTCACGCCTGAAGTCCTCATGGAGTAACCCCTGCTTGGATTTGCCAACTCCTTCTCTTTGTACTGCAGTAGAGCTGAGGGAAGGCACACATTTGAGTGAACAATTAAGCAAGCTTGACTGCTTATTGTATTGACACACACTACACTGGGCTTGGCAATTCCCTAGAAAGATGCTGCCTACCAGACAGAGCTTGTAGCTTTCTCCCTTCCCATGTGACACTGAGGCTATGCCTATATTTAGAGATAGAACTAACTTTAGAGCTCATCTGTGGCACTTGACTGTAAATATGCTACAGTTAACCTAATTACTAGCAGAGGAAAAAAAAGTGCATTTTAGGGAACCCTTTAAGAAGCATTTTTTTTAAATCCCTTTTTTGTAAAAAAGTGTTGCATCTCTGCTAAAATGGGTTCAGACGTCACTTCTCTGGTATTACACTCATTACACTCACTGGATCAAGGAACAGCAATGCACAATGTCAGTTACCTATTGCTTTGAGTGTCATTTATTTCAGTGACTTATTTTGAATATGGGTTTTGTTCGGCTGCTCAAATTATTTCGCAAGCCGTCTCAGGTAGCCAATTCATTTTTAAAAGATTGCAATCTGTTTGAGGACAGTGTATGATGTAAAATGAATAGAGCATAAACAGGAAGAATGCTTGTCTTGCTTTGCCTGTTGACACTCCTCCATGTGCACTTTCACTCTCCAACCCCTTTGTGGTATTGTGCACTCCCAGAACTGTCTTATATGGACCCAGTTCAAGAAAGCTGTGGTCAACATTACAGACCCACCTATCTTCCCAAACTGTTTAGGTTTTTTCCTCCCTCTGTATCATTTGATCTGGAATAATTTAACTTTTTTTTTTTTAATGATGCAATAAAATGGTCCTATCTGGAATAAAAGAATGATTTTGGTTTAGAATTGAGGAACATCATACCCAGCAGATGTATGGGTAATTAAAGTCCCCAGGAGCTCAGGAGCTCCTGTATAAATGGTCCAGTAATGTTTCCTTCTTCCTTTTTCTGAGATGGGTAACAGATGCCTTAGCAGTGATCCTTTCGTCTTTCATGTCATGACTCCTTACCCAAAGCATCTGTCTGCTGGCTTCCTGACAGTCAAACTCTATTAGCAGCTGTTTTTCCCAGGTAGGAAGCTGCACTGAGAAATGCAGAGCCATTATCCACTGACTTCTACATAGGGACTGATTCCCCAGGAAGAGGATGTGGGAAATCAGATCAATGGCACAGCAGCATTAATTCTTGGCTTGCAAGTAGGTTAGGTATCTCTCAGGGTGTCTCTCTTTTTTTTTTTTCTTTTTTTGGGGGGTGGGGATGAGGTGGGGATTAAGATGTGAGCAAAACTGGGTTTTGCTAGTGAAAATTCCATGCAGTATATGCTTAAATGCTTGCTGAATCAGAAACACAGGGGGACAGTTTGAAAGAGCCATCATAAAGCCTATAAGCAAAGAGAACAGACTCCTCGAGTATCTGTGTTTGCAGTTGCTTTGTAAAAGAGAAACAAATTTGGTAGGGAGCAATCAATTGTGAGTCTTCAGTCAATAAAGTATTTACCAGCCAGGTGTTCAGGAATCTTACATCATCCCAAAGTCTTTGTGTTTAAAAATAAAGTCCCTTGAGATGAATGCCACCTTCTCTTCTACTTGATTTGTGTTCAGTTCCTCCACATTTCACAACATCCTCCTTGCAATTTATCTGTCATGACAGAACCCCATCTAGGTCTGAATCCTGACTTTCTGACAGAAAATTCAGACTCAGATCGAAACCCAGACCCAAACTGGGGTAACACATGTGTATCCTCAGTGCTTCACATCAAAGCAGAAAGATAAGGACTGTCCTGACCTTACCATGACACAATGCAGGACCATCAGTGTCAACGGTCACTGGCCATCCAGGCCTGCTTTTAATCTCTATTGCACTGACATAGGTTGGGAACCAGCCCATGGAGTCAGTGAAAACCATGTCCACATGGTTTAGTGAAATATCTTTGATTTTACTACAAGTAGATGACTGACGAGAAAATCCAGCCCACTATTTTCGGAAGGAAGGAAGCAGCAAAAATGAAAGCACTCATCTCCACAGAAAACCATGCAGTGATGGAGAAGCCAAATCATGTGGGTTTACTTTGCTATGGGTAAGTATAACCCATGAAGTGGGCATGGAGGGGAAGGAGTTACTGATTTTGAGAATTATACCCTGGGATAGAGGAGTATAGTAGAGAATTTAACCCCTGGGAGGGACCAGGAGGGTCAGACACAGAGGTGAGGAGTTCAGACCCAGGTTCCTTGTGCTGTCTCCTCTGGTTGTAAAGATGCAGGATGAATTAGCAAGGGGCCTCCTTTGTGGAGGAAAGGCAGCAAAACACTTTGCAAGGAAAGCTGAAACTGAAGCTGACACCTTTTCCTTGTAATGAGAAGCTATAATTCAAAGCAAGGTTTCCAAGGCACAGATACGTGTGTGCGCTCATGAAGATTCACTGCAGTAAAGAGGAAAATGGGAGCACAAAAAAATGATTTTCCTTGCTTTAATGAGGCTAATGGCCCTTTACTCTCCATGGAGTGTTGAAAGATGCCACCATTAACTTTTTATTTGTAATTTGTATGCACCTTGCTGTATTTGCTTTCTTTATAGCAGCAATCTCAGTGCAATATCTAGGATAGAAGGAAAAGCAGCATGGAGAGAGCATTCCTGTGGTGGGAAGTGATGAGGTACCTGGCCTATCTGCCAAGCTACCCCCTGCCAAGCCACAGAAGTCACGTGCCATTGCCAGGCAGCTTGGGCACATGATGAGAGTCAGTAGTGCACACTTTGGATGGAAATACATGAGGTGAGCCCCCAGTTCCCGCTAGAAATGCCCTTGCAGCCAAGGGCTGGGCAGCGTATCTTGGCAGTAGTGCAAGGAGCACCCCTTTTGCTTGAGCTGCTTCTTTTAGAGAAGCTGTAGCAGATGATACTGAGAGGAAGGAAAAGAAAATGTGGGGAAAAAAGGAGGCAGCTCATCCTGTTCCTGCAAGGAAGGAAAACTATAAAAGCAGCATAAATATATGACATTTCAGCATGTGCAAAAAACATATGGCTCTGGCTAATATAACTGAGGCTTTGCAGTGAGTGACAAGGCATTAATTGCTATCAAGGTACCCTGGGTGTACGCAAGTACATATATATATATGTATATACATGTATATATATATACACATGTGTGGAATAGGAGGCAGTGTCAAACAAAAGTTTGTCTCCTCAGGCACTGTTGGGTTTTCTTTGCTTTGGTGGTAGATCTCAACACAACGACCATGCTTCTGACAGATCCACTTTTGGAAGTCAGTAACAGCTGTGGGATAGTTTAACTGGGGACTGGGGGTCATGCAGCATGCAGAGCTCCATGTTGCTTTCGAAAGAAAGAAAAAGTTCTTTGGAGTTGTGGTGTGAGAAGGATACGCTCAGCCCAGACTCAGCTGGGGAACTCCAGCCTGCACTAAACTCAGCTGTAAGGGGAATTGCTGTTTGCCTAGATGTCTCTTGTTAATAGGGTTGTTGATGACAGTAATAGCTGGAAAATCAGTCACAGCCATTATAGAAGCAGGGAAACACAGAGACTCTGCTCCGGATGCAGTGCTGGAAGCAGCCCTTGGGTTCAAGACAGCTGGGCAGGAGGGATGAGACCACTCATGATACTCAGGGGTGGGGTGTGGAAGACCTGAATCCTCATCTCAGATGCACCACAGTTTCCAGAAGGAGCTTGTCTGCCAGCAGCCACAGATTTCCTTTTCAGTGACCCTGGGCAGATCACACTTGCCACCTCCCAAGGATAATCCACTAGGCTCTGGAGGACAACCTGAGATGCTTAATTCAAATGCATTAACACAGTTTGGACCCAGCCAATGGTTGATTTTTTCCAGGAGCTAAAGGGAAAACCAAAGCACAGAGAAGATCCTACCGATCCCAGAAAAACAATTTTTTCTTGGTGGATCAAAAAAAGTGAAAAAAATTGTGTTATGCTTGAACAAAATATTTCATGTTGGGTCTCTGGCCACAAAGAAACAAGAAAACAAAAGGCACTCCATGGTCTCTCTTGGGCTGAGAGCCTGACCTTCTGACAGGGTGAGGACTCACTCTGCATGGTTTGTACACAAACATCTGGGAGTATGATAGAGAGGGGAACAGAATGAAATTTTCCTGGGTTTTCGGTCTCTCTGCCAAAAGGCTTGCCAGACATCATCTCCTGATTTTCCTCTGGTATTTTCTTGAAGCGTCTTGCGTATCTCCCTGTTCGAGCTTGAGCTATTTATAGCCCAGCAACAGGCAGGGAGGAGAGTATAGCTAAGGCTACAGGCCCACTGGCATTTGTAACTAAACCAATGCCCTGTGGCTCTTGGAGGAACTGTATGGTCACACACACACACAAAAAAAAAAAGGATTTCATACAATATATCTTGACTCCTTCCTCCCTAAAACAGCCTCATCAATTTTAATGCTAGATGAATAAATAATAACAAGACACTTAAGGTGTTAATGGAGCATTAATTATTGCTGAGGTTTCTGTGGAAGGGCATGTGACATCCACATTAATACCGAATGACTTTCTTTATGCCTAATATAATTACAGAAAATATTAAATGAAGCAAAAAGTGATGGGGCTCTTAGCAGTAATTGTCACAATTGTTCATACAGAACCTGATTTCTGATACTGTATTTACCTAAATTGGCTAGGAAAAGCACAGGAGGCATGTAAAGCACAATGAATCACTCCAGTTCACATCTCTAGCTTGAGAAACTGCTTCCTCATTGCCCACAGGAGAATAACAAGCACGGCCATCGGGGTCTGGTTTAAACCTGAGACTATGGCAAAACATGTCAGAAAAACAAAGTGCTGATTTCCATTTATGTTTGGAGAGCTGATTTTTCTTTTCTTATCAGAAGTAATAGCAAACATGATTTTATGAATAAAAGCGAGGAGGGGAACTTAAGTTCACCTGGCCATTCACACATGGCTGTGAAGTCAGAGTTTTACAGCCACGGAGGCCACTGGGGAAGCTTTGGGTCTTTGCTTATATGTGTGTGGGAAGTGAGGGCTTGAGCATGTAAAAGGCCATGCCATGGTTCTCGAGGCAATTGGAATATATTGGGAATTAAGCACTTTTGTCTGAGAAAAGTGTCTGGCCCTGAAGACAACTCCAGTATCCACCAGACCTGACAGAAAGAGTATATTTGTGTTTACCTTTCAAGCTGAAAAGGGTTTTAATTCCTAAGAAAACACACAGTGCTCATCCCCGAGTGAGAGGGCTGCAGAGCTGGGGCTCCCCTGTGCCACCTCCTTGACAAAGGAGGGCTGGCAGCCCTGGAAGCAGAGGGGTCCCAGGCCAGTAGAATCCAGATTGCAGAAATGCCCCAAGTAGGGTTGCAGCTCTAGGGCTTTGAATCGAATGCAGGTGGGGGGCTGGGGGGACACACAAGCTCTGGCAGCCATGCAAAGCTCCTGGGGTGTTTTCCAGGGTGTGCCCTATTGTACATATGTACATATGTACATATGTGCCCTATTGTACATATGTCCCTCATGTACATATGTACATGAGTCCCTCAGCCCCACACTGGGTTTAATTATCCGAGGCAAAAAATTGACCTGAGAGCGTGAAGGCAGAGTAAAGAGGCTTACTGCTACCTGTGAGAAAATATCCCCACTTGTGAACTTTGAATTTACTTGAAACTGAAACTTGAGCCTGGATTTCAGCATCAGGATTGACTTCTGAGTGTTCTGAGTATCCTTTGATGAGCTGCTGTGGAGAGCTGGCTGGCTTTTCTGCATGGCTGATCTCCTAACTCCCATGGCATTACTTCAAGTGCATGACTGACTGCCTAAGAAACTGCCCCCCCTCTGCCCAAAGTGACTTGAGCTAACTTGCCAAAATGGTTTGACTTTTGGATTAAACAAGTTCTAGATGTGCTTGAAATGTTCCCACACATAGAAATCCCTTTGTGAAAGGGCATGTGAAAGGTGAGTGAGATGTGGGAGAAACTTGTATTTCATTCATACTTTCTTCTCTAATTAGAAATGTGAGTTGGTTGTTGTGTCCCTTTATTTGACTTCTTTAGGCTCTTCAGGAGCCCTATTGTATCTGTGTGCCTGTTAATTTCCTCAGCAGACTAATTCAGCTTGCTCTGCTGACACGTGGTTAATTATGTTTCAGTTAACTCGTTTTCCAGGATGATGCTCAGCTGCTGTCTGTAAATTAAATGGCTGCCTGGATAATCAAAAGTTTCTGAAGTTTCTCTCCACCCTGAGCTGGGCTGGCACCCTGCTCGAGATCCTGGCTGCAGCTTGGGGAGAAGGACATTTGTGAGTGAAATGTAAGGAGGAAGAAAGTAAACAGATCCTGAACCTTCTGAAACTTCAAACTCTCTCTGCAAATAAACTAATTAAGTGTCTATGCCTGGGAAGATTTGACCAGAAATGATTACCCTATGGCACCTGGATGAGCTCTTAGAGGAGCAGAGGCACTAGCAGGAGATGCTCTCTGCTCCTGGTCATGTCCTTTATTCAGCTGCCCATTTGGGTCAAAGCCAGCCCAAATAAGTGCCTGCATCTCACAGAAATGCTCCCCCTTTCCATGAGTGAATCTGGTCAAATTTGAGCTTGTTCAGTGTGTTGGGCCTGCTTTCACATTTGCTATATACAAGGTAGGATTTTAGTGTCACAGCAGCCACTTCTCCATCAGCCCACAGAGCTGAGTTCTTCCCAAAGGAGACTACAGCAGGACACATTACCACCTAATTAACTGTGAATTCACATGGAAAGAAAGCTTAAAATTAATCAAACTGCAATAAATTTTTTTTAACTGACCATGTTCATGGAAATACGGGGCCAGACTTTGATTTAGATAAATTTGATTGATAGCCATGGAGTTGTATCCAAGATATAAATTTGCTTTGGATGTTACAATGGGCATGAAGTTCCTTTTGGGATGACATGACTGGACGGCAGCCCACTGCTGGGCAGTGACAGGACGCCTCAGGTGAAATTTCAGAGCCCTCTGTCCCATCTCCAAAAGTATGACAATTCCCCATGGAAAATAATTCTGCTATCATGAAGCGGATTTCATGAATAAATCAGAGGTCAGCACTGTGAGCCATGCCTGCCAGGAATGTCTGAGGTGAGGTGCCTGGGAGGCAACAGCTTACATGAAGACCAGCTAATAAAAATGAACTCAATTTTATGCAGAACTTCAGAGTTATTTCACAATATCCCAGGCTTCCCTTTATTTGCTTGTCTGGGACACATACAAAGGAAATTTGTTTCAGGAAGTCTTTATTTTAATGGGGGAACTCAAGTAGACACCTGACTTTTCCTAGAACTCATTGGCACCTGGGCATTTATCTCTGATTCCGTCATGTTAATTTTTGGCAACTGATCTATAATTCGGCTTATAGAAGGGCATAGTTATGGACCCTTTTCTTTCTTCTTCCTCCTCTGAAATGCTTACTTTTTCTAGTCAAATCTAGCATGAAAATCAGTTCCATCTAAAGGCAATTGTAAGAGGCCAAGTATCTAGACTGAACTGGAAAAAGTACATTTTCTCTGCTTAAAAAAAAAAAAAAGAAAAAAATTCTAAATCCTAAAGCAGGGAGGAAAGAACATCATCAGGACTGGATTTCTTCAGCACCACTTCCCTGTTGACGATATCTGAGTGAATGGTGGTTCGGGTTGTCAGAGATGTCTGGCAATCTCTGAGATCTCTGTCAGATATCTCACATCCTGTCTGATTTGCAGTATGCAATATCCAGCGAAGCCTTGCTGAACTGGTCGCGCACAAAAAACAAAGTTATTGACAGAAATACTTGGTAGAAAGTACATAATGGCAGAGAATAAAAAATATTTTTTTGGTTTCTACTCTCCAATACTACCAAGAGTGTTTTACAGGTTGCTCAGATATTTTCTAGTACTTCTTGGAATCTGATGTCTGGAGAACACTTTCCCCATGGACATTACTGGGAACACAGATCTGGCCTCTATCTACATCTGTCACATCATAATCTTGTCTTTATCAGAACTGGGTCTTCTCCCAGAGTTATGTCAAGATCCAATCTATAACCACTAATACCTCAGTAGTGGGGTTTCTGGCTTTCTAGTCAGTCTGTTGAGTTCACCACCACACGTGAGGTACTTTCTGGTTTTGCTATAGTTTTGCCCAAAGACCTCATAGTGTTCTAAAGCTTCTTTGTTTTGTCTCTGGATTTTATACACCAGTTCTGTTCCCTTTGAGTGAATTTTTGCCATTGCTTTCAGCATTCTAGCTCAGGGCTCCTCCACTGATCCCCAGGAAGCTCCTCAGCGCAGGCAGCATGTATCCCTTGCGAGGGAAGGTATTTTACTACTCTTAATACTAGCAGGAGTAATGAGCAGATCTGGATGAAATGACTGGCGTCGTTGAAATCTCTGTCAAATATTCCACTGGTTTCTGTGGGGATGAGTCAATTTTATTTTCAAGACTTCAACATGTCATCAACACAACAGTTCCAAACACAGATTTTTTGGGGGAAAAAAAATAGTGTAGTGAGGACAAGAGATATAAATAAAAAGAAAGTACAAGATAAACTATGCATAAAGCACAATGTACTTAACAATGAAAGACAGCAAGATGGATTTTTCAGTAAATGAAGGCGTTAGCTCATGCTTGACAGCATCTGTGCAAGCAAAGTCCTGCTGTATGCAAATTGGATGCCTAACAACTTGTGTGGCTAGGCAAATAAGCCATATGTATGCTTACAATGTGAATTTGTAATTAATTCATGCTCCTGGGTAAAACTGAGTCCTTCGTGAAATCCAGCAGCTGTATAATTCTCCTCTCCATCCTGAGAAATCTTAACAGTAGAATCAGAAGTCTGAAATTCTAAATGTAATTAATATTAAATGAAATCTAACATATAATTTTGTTCAAGAAGTTAGCGAACAATTAGCACTCATTGACTGGCATTTAAAGACTGGAGGGAGGCAAATGTAGCTGTAATCATACGTAAAAGGGATGAAGGGTGTGGAGGAATCTAAAGAAGGGCAGCTCTTACATCTGTGCCAGGCAGATTAGCCCAGACTGTGGCACAGGATAATGTTAGTGCACATCTGGACAAAACTAGGCAAGTGATGAAGGTTCAGCCCGGCTTCTCAGTGGGAAGTTCTGCCTAAGAAACCTCTCAGGGCATTTTGGTGAGATCAGTTCATATGTGATGCCAGTGACATTGTGTCTTTGGTTTTCTTATGGTCTTCTTGTAAAGATTTTTTGGAAACTAAGTAACCAGGGGACAAGAGGTAGGGTCTTCATCAACTCGAATAGTTGGCTAAATGATAGAAAATGACAAATGGAAGTAAATGGTCATTTTCTTCAGTGGACAAAAGTCATCAATGGAGCTGTGCAGGTCTTTTACCTGTGCTAATAATCTGTGCCGAGTCTGGGTTCTTTGATGTGTTCACAAATGATCTGGAGAGGGAAGGGACCCTTGAGTTAACATTTGTTGGCAGTACCGAGTTGTTCAGCCTGTTAAAATGAAGGCAGACTGTTAGGAATTGCAAGAGGATCCAATGAAAGTGGCTGGCAATAAAAAAGCAAATAAATTCTTGTAGATAAATTATCTAGATTGTGAATCAAACTGCTTATGTGGAGGGGAGGACAACCCCCAATTTGTGTGTAAGGTGATGGGCTCTGGGCAGACAGGTCCGTGGAAAGAGCACCTCCATCCACACAGACAATTAAAGGCCAATTAAATACTGAGACTTACTGGGAAATATCGTGAAACAGGAACCCAAAGGCTGCTGCCAGAGATGGGGGTCCCAGCTCACCTCTGTGCAGCTCTGGGTTCCTCTCTGCAGACAGCACAACCGAAGGTATTCTTACAAGGAATGGCTGGGTTAGTTCCAGGTGTTAAGCCTCAAAAAGGTAGCATTTAAGAGGATGCAAGAAAGATTTGGAAAGCTGTGAGTGTCATGGGAGTGATGGCTAGGAATCAACAACTCGCTGTCTACTGCTGCAAGCCCTAGGGCCATGCAACTGCTGTTGAGTGGAGCCAGCATGACAAAGGCAAGAGTGATCACTTCTCTTTGTCTTCTCCTAACTCACATGCAAATATAGAGACTCAGTTGTTCAAGAGGACTCTTGACACTGTTGCCTATCTGGGTTAAAATACATCTGTATCGTCTAGCTTTGGGCTTGCCTGTGGCAGCGGGGCAGAGTTCCAGGGCTGCCACAGTTCCATCCTGCCTGCAGAGTGAAAACAGGAGAGCTTTTTATTAACAGCCTGCTGAAATATCTGCCCAGTGGCAAATGAAGGACCAGACTCCAAAGTGAGCTGCTCAGACACCATGAGCTCCTGTCATAGTGCTGCCAAAAGGAAAAAACGGGAAGAGGGAATGTGTTTTCCCCCGCCAATTGAGCAATCTCCAACAACCATTAAAATGTTTTAATCATGTAATTATTGCAATCTTTTTACCGCAGAGCAGATTTAAGTATGGTTTGCAAGGCAAAGCTTTATTTTTTCTCTTCACAAGTATGAATCTCACAATAACTCCAAGTCTTCTTAGCGTGGAATGCTAAACAGGTGATTTTACTGTAGTGATTTTACTCTTAAATAAGAGGTACGCCATACTTTGAGTTTTCTCGTTTTCGGGGGAAGAGAGCCATATAGATTTTGGCACCTTCCTGTCTAAGATAGTTAAGCAAAAGTGAGGAAGGTTCATCTCAGGTGTCTGATCTACAGGTTCATTTATTGTGGTGGCTGCTGAGCTTGCACGTGGTCCTGGAATGACAACCTTCCCGTTTAGAGCAAGAACACTATCTGCAGGGCTACACCTTCAGGACCCTCATGCCCACGTGCATCATCCGTGATGAGCAGAAGCTGAACTCTGCAAGGGGCAGAGGATCAGCTGAGCTGTGCACACAGCCTGGCTCATGTGGCCGAGGGTGGATGGCAGCGATGCAGCAGCTGAACTGCCAGCAGCAGCCTCCCACCAAGGCTGTCGGCAACATTTCAGTGCTCGTCACTGTGAGCATCCGCTCCCTGCTGACTTTGGAGGTGGGGGGAAGCAGCTCTGTGCCTCTCTCCTGGCTGCTATAGTCCTGCTCACTGCTCTCCTGCCGAGGATGCTCATGCCAGTGCTGCCACTCTCCTAGGGTGTTCGACAGATTCGCTTTTTGTTCTCTTTTTCTTCCCCCCATGCATAAATCTTGTCGGCTTCAACCTAATTGCATCTTTTTCCGACAGACTGTCTGGAGCAATGCAAATGAGCTTTGAAATGTGGAGATCTGGTTTATATTTGTCAGTTAATTGCCTGAGTGGCACAGACATCTAGAGCTGGCACCTGCCTCCTTGTGTTAAGATCCATCTTTGATTTCAGATGCGATGCTGCGTGTAGAAGCTGAGCTCCCGATGGAGGAGGATGTACTCTTTGGACAGTATCTTGCTGTAGGTGAGGGTGATCTGAATTCCTCGGGCTGGGTCTGTTTTTCACTGCAAACACTGATCACAGAGGCTGTGCCCAGTGCAAGGCAGCATGGATCTGTTCACTTCTAGATGAGCTGACCCCGTCTTTACCCAGTGAAGCCCCCGCCCTCCTGCCCATCTCTCTGTCCCTGTTGTGTGACCATGTGCATCTGTAGTGCAAGTGCATGGACTCCTTTCTCCCTGAGATTTGATGCTGGGATGCTTATGGGCATGAACAGGGCAGGGAAAGGCAGCACCTTCCTTAGTTTATTGTCTGACTGCACACGGATGCTAGAAAAAACAGGACATTTTGTTCCTTTTTGACATCTTCATTTTAAAAAAATCCTCACACTCAAACATTAGGTCTTGAAATTCAGCCTATATTTCTTTTGCACTTCATTTCATCCCCTTGTCCATATTTCCTCACTCAAATCCATGTCAGCTTTACCCAAACTCCCAGCAGTACACAGATGAAGTTAGTCAAGTACAGAGCTAGCTCTCATACCAAATGTCTGATATCAACCCTGTTTTCTTTCCCACACACTTCTGGCTTTTTTTTTTTGCACTCTCTCTCTCCAAGATGGCAATCAGCTAAACAACAACACATTTTCTGAGAAACCCAGCCTATTGGGCTGTGTAAGAGCTGACTTCCCTTCAGATAAGGGAATAAGATAAGCTTTACTGCTCCTGCTGCCTCTCTGCCAGGGACTCCTGCAACAACACATCAAATTAACTGAGTACCCTGCAAAATGCCCCACTACAAGCAACACACACTTGAAACTACACCACGGTCCTAGTCCTAGCTCTGACATTTGCTGGCTCACCCCAATGCAGAACGCAACAGAGACACATTGGAAAGGTTTGATGTCTCCCACTGACACAAATGTCATGGTATCTCCATGCTGCATGACAGGTGCATTAGAAATTCATAGACAAATTTATCTGTGCTACAGAAGGAATTTGGGGTGGATGACTTCAAGGCTGGAAGCATCTGCCAGCATAGGTCTGCACAGCGTAAGCTTCACTGGCACTCTGGGTAAATTATCCAAACTCTGAAAAAACTGTGAGGATGTACCGATTCAAAGCAGCTCTGAAGCTTTGTCCCAGGTGGTTCATCATCTTTCCCGTGGAAGCAACAGACATGGGTTGTTAGGACTGAGCAGAAAGATCAGGCAGTCAAATGCATGTACATGTGTGGGATCAAGAGCTTAAATCTCCATGAAACCTGGAGGAGGGATAAAACTGGCATCTTGCATCCGTTGCTAGGGAGCTGGGACCATAAGGCAGGAACCATAGCAGTTTGTGTAAGGAGAAAGCACTAGAAGTGATGTGCTTTCACAAAGGATTTGCTTTCCTGTAAAATCTATCGAAGACTGTGAAATGCAAGGACAAGTCTTATTTGGAGAAGTTAAACCACAAATGCACATAGGGGAGGGGCAAGTGTATTCAGGGGAATATCATCACTCTTGCCCTGTCCTCATATTCCTGGTTGGCCACTTAGGTCCCTATTCTTGTTTTGCAGGTGGGGAAATGTAGCCATACAGTTTTAAGGCTGGAAACCATCCTGCAGCTGGATATGAAGCTGTGTGGGTCAGCCAGTTGTTGGGAATGGTTTGCACTTTCACATGGAAGAAACAGAGCATTACCAACTCCTGTGCTGCAGGCTGGTATGTGCTCTTCTCCCAGGAGCAGTACACTGATCTTTGATCTTGACAGGCACCTCTGTCTATCCCGATTGAGACAAACTTATCCCAGCTGTATCTGCACCAGAATGAGCTGAATAACACCAGGGACGAATGTGGGTCTTGCAGATTTTCACACTGTTGCCTTTGGCAGCACTGCAGTATGCAAACACGGCTGAGATTCAGTATTGGCAGTTCTTCATACTTTATTTCTTGCAGAGGATAAATACATGTTGTGGGGGTCTTTATTTTGCCTATATTCAAGCTCATATTTTCGTGTAGCATGTAATTAACAAAATACTCCAATTAATCAGAAAGGGGAATTTTTAAAATCAGCCTTCTGATTCTGCACTTCCACTGCTTTCTAACAAACCAATACATGCTGCCCCAGGGTATTTACTATAGAATAACAACCAGACGAGTTGTTTTGCTTCAAGCTGTTAACCCGAGCTGATTATTAAAACCCTGGAAAAGGCTTATATTCTTTAGCCCTTTATTGATGTCAGAAAGTCCTATGGAATATATTTCTCAGATTCCCTCTGATCACTTTTCCAGAAGTACAAGGTTGATCAGCATCTCTTGATAAGGAAACAATTTATAAACATTTATTCATACATATTTAAAGTGTTTGCTAATCTGTGTTTTCTATTTTCAGTGCCTAAATAGAGACTTTTGGGGACCCATTTCCATTGAGGCTGATCATTTACAGTGCTCAGTATTGAGTTGTGGCATCCCACTTTGCATCCTCTTTCTGTCCATGCTAAGAACCTAATTTGAGGCTGAAGATTATGCCCTGGGAATAGACATTGAAACTTCAGCATTGTGGAGCTGGGGATGGTGACATCTAAGGTCCTTTTTGGATCAGTTCCCAGGAAACTACCCACATAAATTTGTGTTGGTCAGCCTTGTAACATGAAACAACTACTCCCTTTGCATTTCCTGCTACATTGCTGTCTGCTGTGTTAGTTACCCCAAGCACATTAAAAAAAAAATCGGAGTCTGCCTTTGACTCTAATAATCCTCATGTCAGTTTTATTTGTTGCAACAGAGGAGTGGCTATAATAAACATAAAACAAAGAAATGAGGAAATCTTCATTACAGACTGCTTTTACCAGTATCTTGTACTAATAAACACAGTTGTCTGTTTGGAAAGATGCTTCCAATCTGTTGATTTATTTTATATTAGCAGTGCTGTGAATGCTGGCTTCTCTGCTTTTATAAGACGAGCAGTGGAAAGAGGGCTGCCTCACAGGAGAGTTATGGAATATTAGCTTGGTCTTTTCTGTAAATACTGTTTTATGCCCATCAGCTGAAAGATTATTTCAGAGCAATTGAGAGGGTTCATTGTCGCAGCCTTTCTGTTTGCTTCTGTCAGGCCAAATTCTGTTCCTGCTTGAATCGGTTACATTGTTCTTGCTGACTTCAGTACCACAAGAGCGTGGCCAAAAGCCTTCGGTTGAGGAGTTGTGATGGGCCACTGACAGCCTCATGGTCACTGTGGACAAAATGTGTCCATAAATGCAGGCTTCCCGCAGCAGTGAACCAGGCAAGTTCCAGGGAAGGTCCACAGCCTGCTCCTCTCCTGGTGGGAGCCAGCTGCAGTTGCATTCTCCATACAGTAACACTCAAACCCAAGGGTTTGCTCACCCGCACATGGAAAACCTGAATGTTTTCAATTTTACCGATTGTTTTTTAAATCTAATCAGATTTCACTCTTGAAATGAGTTAATGAGGCAGCTCTGGAAACCACTGGGTGTGAGGAACAGGTCAGGGCTGTTTGCTGAGTGCTGCTGTGCACCAAGTTCCTGCCCCCTTCATCAGGCAGCTCCGAGATCCCCTTGCTCTTAGAAGGTGGAGACCTTGCTTCAGTGACAGCACTGTTCAAAGCTTTCTCTTCCTCACAGCTCTTGGCCATCTTCCTTGGCCTGCTTTCAAATTATTTTTATACCTCATTTAGAGCATGTTTATGCTGATGCTGTGGGATGTAAGCAGCAGCATCCCAGGGAAGGCAGTTGCCCAGTGAGGACAGAGACTGCTCGAGATGATTCTGTCAAGCTGCAGTAGCTCATACCAAGAAGGACCATGCACTTCTGCTGTCTCCTACAGCAATGAGGAGAAATGTTGGTTTTCCATAAGAACTAGCCCTAGATGTTAGGTTGTCACTTTATCATGTTTATCATAGTTCACAGCTGCAGAGAAAAACAAAGATACAGCATCTTTTGAACTTTGGACACCAGTTGGTAAGGAAAAGATCCAACAAATATGGTCGCATGAACAAATAAAAGTACAAGTGTTTGTTTGGGAGATCTTTGCTTCCCTGGCTGAGGATTGTCTTGATTTGCACTGCTGTGTAGCTTGAGCACAGAGGGCATGGGGAGGAGGGGCTTGTTCTGCAGCTTCAGCAGAGTTTATGCAGGCCTATGGTGATGCCTCTAGTTGGGCTGCTCCGAGGATGCCGTCACAGCTTCTTTCAGAGACTCTCAGTGAGCTCTGAGACCCTGTTAGTGAGAACTGAGACTGTCTTGGTGAGCCCTGAGACTGTGTTAGTGAGCCCTGAGATTGTCTTGGTGAGCCCTGAGACTCTGTTAGAGAGTGCTCACACTGTGGGTGGGAAGCACAGCTGGGTGCAGAGTGCCCTGTATCTTGTCCCATCAAGTCTCCCTCACAAAGCAGGAATAAGAAGCATTATTTCCAGTCCCTGTAAGTTCTTCTGCTACTTGGATCTGACAAATGTTATTTTTACCCGGAACTGGAGATTTAGCTGAGAGGATTGGCCAGGTCTGTTTAGGCCATTACCCACTGTGTGCTACATACGTGGAACAGCAGACCAGGGATGGGACTCACGGTTACAGCCCCCCTAAAACCTTCTTTCATTATCCTAAATTTTTGTTCAAAAAACCTAAAAAAAAGTAGGGAGCACAGATCTCCGTACATAATATACCTGATCTCAGTTTTCCCATCTGAAGCTTGTGTAAGGATTCCTCTGGTGCCACCAACACTGCAGACCCACTCTTGCATCCCAGTCCTCAGCCACGAGGTTTCGCAATCCCTAATGCCCAGTGGCAGATAACAAACCACAACCTTTCTATGCTTTGATCATATTCAAATATTTATACTATGTATTTGTTCTACCATGAGAAATTTGCAGGAAGTTTACAAGGCCAGCCTTAAGCGTTTGCAACACTTCTTCCAAATTTATTTTACAAGTGTGAATGCAGCACTTAGGCCCAGAGAGGGGCTGAAAATCCTGAGGATCCATTGGAGCATCCATACCACAGCAGCGCCAGATTGCAAAGATGCCTCTTGTTGTGTGTACAATGGAAAGACCATGGGAAGGACAACGTCAGCCTGGATGATCACATGGTTCATGTTGGGTAGCTACAGTACAGCAGGTAGAAAAGGGCAGCAAGGAGGGAAAGCAACACACTGTTTTCATGTGCTCACTGGCAACACCAGGGATAGACCAACATGTCCTGCTGTCCTTGTAGTATCACTGCCCAGGAGAGCTCAGCACCCCAGATTTGTGGTGATATCTGCTTCCCCATCAAAGCTCCCCACTATTCTGCCCAGGCTTCCTGGGGAAACAAGTTGCAATTAGAGAGCTCCCTTGCCCTGCTCCAAGGGGGATTCAGTAGCAACAGCTGCACCCCTTCCCCAGATGGGTGCTGCAGCAATATGGGAGTATTGGGTAGAGGGGCTTTGGAAACAGGATGTCCTCACTTTGCAGGAGCACAGGAGACACTGGGAAATTCAGGTGCCAGCATACAACCTGTTGGCTGTTCTGGAACTGATTCCATTGAACCCTGGCCTGTGCTGCCATTCTCCCCAGGCTGTGATGTTAGTTGTTTGCTGACTCCTGGTTTTGTAACACAAAAACTGCTCCACCTTAAGCCTTGCTTCTGCTTACCTCACAATTAATTTCAGCAATCACAGTTAACCCTGGTTTTAACTTTACTGCAGCCTGAAGGACTTCTGAGATCAAAAACACAGGGCAGTGGGTGGGGTTATTTAAAGGCATGTTTAAATATAATTTTTCATACCTGGGCAACCCCAGAAAGATATACAGCAGGTGATAACCTCAGGTGCCAAACATTCTGCTCCACTGATGAAAGCTCCCAGCACATCCAAGTGCTACACAAACTCCTCTCCTCCTCTGACAACTGGTCTACAGAGAAATAGGGGAAAGAACGAGCACAGTCATATCCTCAGCCATTTATTTAAGCTGTGGTTATTGACTACAGTGCCCTTGTATCTCTGTGCATTGCACAGCATGTGATGTTTCTGTTTTGGATAGTACACTGAGGGAGGGATATAATATTTTGTAGAGTTCCAGCAACCAGAGAAAGCACGGTGTAAAGAGTCAATACCATTATTTAATAAGGAAGTTAACATAGTATATTTAAGCTCATACACTTATACAGCTTTTTTTACTGTCAGTTACAAGCAGGAGTGTAAAGTACATCTCCCTTGGGATGGTTGTCTGTGCATCACTAATGATTACTGCTGTAAGGAGTGACCACATTAAATGCTCAAGTTAGAGAAAGATTTCACAAAGCTGGGCTATGAGGTATGAGGAGTTATTTCAAATAAACAACCCAAGTACATCTGTTTCCCTCTAAATGTTATCTTAAACTTTAGCGTTGGGTTTTCTGGCAGAGAAATCAAACTTCAGGCAGACTTTGAACACCCAGATATTGTTTTCTTTTTTGTTTGCTGACCATGACCTTTTCTTATGGCGGCCTCAAGGAGCTGGAGGAGCTGCATTTTCCTCCGTTATACTGAAGTAACTCTTTTGATTGCTGCAAGGTGAATGCTGACTTCTCTGTTACCTCACCTGCTTGCACCGAGGCAGTGATCTGCCCAAGTGGTGTGTCTGCCCCTTCCAGTAACATGGTCATGAACACAGTGTTCCTGGCCCTGCAATTCACCATCGTGCAAACAGCTGGAACAAATTGAAACCAAGCAGGAGACAGTATTGTTACCATATGTATTCCTTATCTTGATTTATGTTCATTGAGTAAGTTTTTTAAGAGTTTTTAAGAACTCAAGTGCTATCAAGGATTCTGGACATTTCCAGAAAAAACAAAGACTACAGGTAGGAAGTTATATTTTAGAACAACATGTTTCAAATGCTGTTTGTTTTCCCCACAGGCATTCAAACATGATATGTTTTTTCCTGTATTTTTATCCTCACTCTGAAAGCCAGGATAAAGTGCTACAGGCAAAACTGAAAAGGAATAGAAAGAGTACTTAGGCAAAGTTGTCTAAAAGCTTTTTTATTTTGCAGACTGCTTCTTTTAGGACTGAGAGATAATGAAGGCTTGTGGGGAAAAATTTGTTTAGTGATATACTGTCTGATGTGCCCCATGTACAAAAATTAACGTAACTTGAGTACAAATGCAAATTTAGAGATACTCAGTGGAGATGAGTTGAATACCTCTAAGATCTCTTACATATCCTTGAAGAAAAAGAGAACCAGGTTACATGAAAGGCACTTCCACCTAAGAGGGAGGTAGCACACAACTCCAGAGTCCATATCCAACTGGAAAAATGGGAAAATCTCTATGTCCTTCTGCTGTACAAACAACATGACTCTACTGACCTTGAAGACAAGTACCAATTTTGAATTCATAGGATTTCACTTTATTGACCCATTCAACAACTTCAGAGGCATTAAGCCTGACCCACCCTGGTTTTAGGGAGAGCAGGGCTAGCAGAAAACCTCTATAAGGTGGTAATTTGGGCACAGGTTTCCTCTGGTTGTGGCTTTCTGTGCCATCAGATGCTTGTTCATGAAGCCTCTTTTAACTCCCACTGCCAATGCACATCAACAGGGACAACTCCTGCAGCATGACAGGGGGACAGTGACACATATAAACAGCGGTCTGCGGTGCCTAGGGAAGAGTTTAGACACTTCAAATCCAGTTTCCTTTGAGATAACCCTGAGTTTTGGAGCTGATGGAGCCAGGAGCCAGGACCTCAGCTTTCCTCTGCCTTTCACCCTTCATCACCTCTACATTACAGTGCACTGGCTACCAAAGGTTTTCACTGAGGGCTACTCGCCGCTCTGCCTGCAATTAGCAGGCTATGGTTTAACGAGAGGTGGCTGGAGGCTGTCCTGTTGTTCTAAGCTTAGGACTGAAATTACTTGAGATGTTTACCATTGCTGAACAATATATGCAGGGCTCTTGGGGACCTGCAGCTCACAGGCTGTCTCCTAAACTACTTCTGACCTGTTAGATCTTGAGCAGATCCCACTGGCACTTGGCCTATGGGGCCAGCATTGACACTTTGCTCGCCTGTAGGGCTCAGTGCTCCCAGCAGGGAGGAGGCCAAGTCCTGCTGCAGGTACACACTAAGGATGATGCTGTGCAAGCCTGCAGCATTAAGGATACGTGGGAAGGTCTGTGAGGAATAGCAGAGGTCACTTGGTCTGTTCAGCCTGGAGAAGAGGAGACTGAGGGGAGACCTCATTGCAGTTACAACTTCCTTGTGAGGGGATAAGGAGGGGCAGGCAGTGATCTCTGTGGTGACAGTGACAGGACCCAAGGGAATGGCCTGAAGTTGTATCAGGGAAGGTTTAAGTTGGATATTAGAAAAAAGGGTCTTCATCCAGAGGGTGGTTGGGCACTGGAACAGGCTCCCCACGGAAGTGGTCACAGCACCAGCCTGACAGAGCTCCAGAATTGTTTGGACAATGCTCTCAGGCACATGGTAGAATTCTTGTGACTGTCCTGTGCAGGGCCTGGAGTTGGACTCAATATTCCTTGAGGGTCCCTTCCAACTCCCCTTGTCCTATGATTCTCTTCTGTGATTATGAAAAGCCCCTTTGCATACTCAAACAGGATGCTTCGGCCCTGCTTCCAGGTCTTCCCATAGCACTTTTCAGGGAAATACTTTTGGCCCAATGAGTAAGGCAGTGGTTTGGATGGGAATGTTCTTACTGCCTGGCTGCAGGCAGTGCTGCTTGCTCAGACCCTCTACACAGGTTCGATGGGGGAACTCACTCCTGTGCCAGACCCTCCAAGTGAAGGCAGCAGCGCTTCCAGAGGTTGTCTGCCTGCAGCTCATACAGGAAGGTGATTTACCATCCCATTTTTAGGCTGTTCTGAAGAGGTACCTAGATCAAAGCAGGACACCACTCGTTTTCATTGTCTTCCTGCAAATCTGATCTCAGTGGTGCACTACCACTGGCTTCAGCATAAATATCATTGGGTCCACTATAAATAGAAGTGATGTCAATTTTAGAAACAGTCAGAAATGCTTCCTTCCATCCTCTGCCAACCTTTGTCTCCTATTTTTAAGCTCTTTTTCCATTTCAGTCACTGTTTTATCTTCCCTTTAATGTCTTTGTACAAAAGCCATTAATCTACTGCATGCAAAACTGTCAAATGCTTCTGGAAAATCAAAATATTCTGCTACCCACTAAATTGCCCTTATCTGTCATGGCAGTGGTATCTTCAAAGGATTCCTGAAGAGTAGTTAAGCATGACACGATCCTCCTGTGCCTCAGTCTGTGCTGGCTTCCTCTACTCTAGCTGTGGTTTGGTCACCCTTCTCTCACTATATCCCTTGAAATGGCTCCCAGGCATTTTCCCCAGAACAAATGTCCAACTCACTGGCCATATTGCTTCCCAGATTGTCTTTAGTGTATTTTATTTTATGTTCTTAAACAAGAGTCGTCTTTGCCAATTCCCAGCTCTCACATAGCATTTCCCCTCCTTGCACCTTTTACAAATATGACTGCTTCCTCCCCTGATTCCTGTGCACACTCCCTCAGACACCATGGGATCTGCGATGTGGGATCGTAGTGGTTTTCTGCCACTTGGTGAGTCCTGGGTGCACTTCTGGACAGAGCTTTCTCTTTTACAGCTGGAAATCTGATCTCAGACCTGAGCAAGCTCTTTTCTCCAACAGAGTTGAAAGTTTGCATTTTCCTGACATCCGTTACCTATTCTGTTAATAATTTTGTGCAACAGCTGAAAAACAGTTTGTTTTTTTAAAAAGAGAACATGTCTTAGGAAACCAAAGCCGACTTAAACCAGCTGCCTTGAGCAGAGTTTCAATACTTCTACTTGCGACCAGAGGATTGTCTCAGGGACAGGGAGCAGGAATTGTTGTCCCATCCCCAGGTCACGGGCTGCAGCAGGGAGGTGGAGACAATAGGTAATTCTGCATCAGCCAGAGACCTTTCTTAGACGGCTTTGTCTTGCTGCAAGAGACCATGCAGGTTCCTGGGTGCCTGAGGTCAGGCTTTAACACAGTCACAGTGTTTAAGTACTGTGTCACAAAGTCCATTTGGGCATACTGAGGGGAGAAAGGCATCAGCAGAGAGCACCAACTCCGTCTGTGCTCCTTAAAAGTGGTTTTTTTCTAGATTATTAGCTCCAGGCTCCAAATCCTGTTCAGTACTGACCAGATTCAGGTGTGATCTTCTCCTCCCACACACACACATATTGCTAACATCTGTAAATATTCTTCTGGTTCAGTTTCTCAGCCCAGGAAGTGCTAACCTTGACACACATATTTCATTTCAAGTGCAGCAAGACTGTTGATGGTAAAGCACTTACTGAGCCTGCTTGGATGAATTCATAAGTTAATAGCTTTCTGTTGGACTCATGTATATGCATGATGTTAATGACAGCTTTTGCATGGATTCCTGCAGGGAAACAGTGCACACTCTATATTAATATCCCGTCTCCATTTGACTCTGCAATTTCACATATTAATTGATTAACAGCAGCCAGGAGGAATGAACAACAAGAACTCCAGGCCAATTTTGTAAGGCCTGGCCAGCACATAAAGGGCTTAATGGATCTCTGTCTGCAATGGACCCAGCCTTGACCTTACTGAAAGTAATGGCAGTACTGTGCTTGTTTCAACTGCAATTAATAGAGATCCAATAGTTATACCTCAGGACAGGAGATCCAAAGAATGTGAATACCACAATGTCTCTGCTTCATAACTAAAAATACTGATTTCTATGCCCAGAATTCCTTGGCCAAAGCTCATTCAGAAGTGTGAAACTACCAACTGATAGTCATAAATGGAAAAAAAATTGGGCTAAAAGCAAAATAGGAACTTCCTTCTTTTTAAAACTAGCCTGACCTCTCCCCATCCCCTCAGCACACTGCTTTTGAAATTAAAAATCACTTCTTGGCACTTAGACTGATCTGCAAGCAGTTTTAGATCATTCATAGTTTTAGATCTTTCATAGAAAGAGTCTCCTTCTGGCTTGCGAGGATGAATTATAACCACTTTCTCCACCAAAATGTAAGGATAGAGTCTTCTGTGCCAGCGAATGAGGTGCAGACCTTCCATGGGGTTGCAGGCCACTCACCCTGGCCTCAGTGAGGGCACCTTCCTCCACCTGAGCAAGTCAGAGCATCTTTCCTCTCCACTGGCAACTTGAGGACCATCAACAGCAGGAAAAGGAGTGTCTTCTCCTGCCTTTGTTCAGCATGCCTTTAGTGACCTTTAGCTAGGGAACTAAACTAAAGATGTTGAAAGGTTTTTAACTGAGTCAACCTCTCACTTCCCTGCAGTCAAAACCACTTCACAACTCAGATGCTTCTAACAGCACTGCACAAACAATTGTTTTCTGGAAGAAAGGTTGTATATATAAGGATTGTGTTATAAATCATCTTTTTCATCACATGTCTAATAAGCATGAACAAATATCAGGCAGAAAACTTCTTAGAATTTTAAAGTGGTCTGTAGACTATTACTGGGTTATTCAGGGCTTGGGCTTGGGGTTTTCAATGAGATGCACTCTTTGTTTCATCTCTTCATTCCCAGAAAAAAGTCATATCAGAAGATTTAAAGTATTTTCTTCTGAAGTTGGTGAGTTGCTAGCATAAGCCAACTCTTTCTTAAATGCGTAAACCCATCTAAGTAGTCTAGAAATGTCTAAAATTCACATTTAGTGTTGGGTAGGTTTCATTTGGCACAGGTCTTTTCACTCACGGTTTTCAGTGAACTGCAACCTGAGGTCAAAGACTGGGCTATCAGTGGGCAGGGAGTAAGGTTGTTCTGCTACACATTTCCTCTTTGACCAGGTTAAATCAGGTTGAAACAGCCTGTCTATGCTTGCAATATCATGTTTGCTGAGACAGGATGAGGATTTAGTTCTTCAGTAGCATTCCTGAAGAACCTCATAGCGACTGTCCTGGTGGCAGAGGAAGAGCCTGTGTCTGGCACAAGCTAAGGAGCTGACTGGAAGACCTCTGGTCGCTGAAAAAGAAGGACATACATGAAGTAAATCATGAACACATCTAAGGTCCTCCACTTCTTCAGTCGTCCTGGCCAATAAATACAATAATAATTAGCCCTCAGCCTTTTTCTCCCATTCATTGTGTGTCTTGTCCATATACTCTGCAAATTCTTCTGGGGCAGAGACCGACCTCGCAAGGAAGCTTTGAACTCCGGAGACATGTTTGTCCCTAGGGCTGGAGGAACAGTGCTCAACTTCAAGCTACTGCTTTGTTTTGATACTGGTTTAATTTTGGTTCGATACTTTAATTTTTTAAGGAAATGCTGCATGTTATGTACTGCTAGCCGCTCAACGCTCCCCTCACTGACAGGGCAGAAGTGCTTATCACACATACAGCAGTGTGTGGGACTTCCAGACCTGCCTGTACCCAACTCCGGTGCAGGTCACACCCTGATTTTACCAAGCCAGTCCCTTCATGTGCATCTCCAGCGTCTGAAAGGCCCAGCTAAAAGATTTCTTCCACCGATCAGTTTTCTGACACTGGTTCTCTTGAATCACCTTCTCTGATGAGCTGACACAGCTGAGCTCAAAGCCTCTCCGCTTTTGCAGGGGCTGAGAGCTAAGTAGCTGCAAGCCAGTCCACAAGCCTTGACTCAGTTATCACCTCTGTAGCTGCCCAGTGACCCTCAGGCTTTTTGGGTTACACGTAAAGCATTTCCCTGGCACCAAGGCAGGGGATGTGAGCACTGCCTGCACTGGGGTTTTACAGGGAGGGGAAGGGCTGTGCCTAGCTCCCATCAGGGCTGGCTCATTTCACACCATCTCTGAATCCTCCAGTTTGTTTAAGCAGAGCAAAGGAGGAAGTGGAGGCTCTTTTTGCCGAAGTAACCAAAGACAGAGGGAAACAAGGAAAGGAAACCCAAAATGCTGATTAAAAAGCCTGTTTCCAGGCTCTGCTGTAAGGTGATATCAAGTGACAGGGAACACACACACACAACTCACCACTTCCTCTATCTTGGAAGATGACAGGAAGGATGAGGCCATTTTGCTTTGAGGATGAGCTTTAAGTTAAGCCCTTAAAATGAAACAAAGACAATTTGTAGACCCCTGATAAAAACTCTGCGTGTGGCATAGAAAGTTTCCACTGCTGTCCAATGGCTTTGTTATAATATTATCGCCTGCTGCTGACTTATCCAAACAGCTGCCTCCTACCTACTTATCTCTGTAGAGGAGTGGGGAAAATCACAGCATATAACAAAGAGCTGTGGACCACACATGCACACATTCAGAAAGTCCCATGCACACGGGACTCTGAATTTTGAAGAGCAGAAAGTCCTCCATTACGAAATGCAGTATTTACCTTCATCCTTTTCCTGTTCCTGCTGCTATCAGTTATACTGCAAATGGTGTTTACTTTCCACCAAGATTTTACCCAGGAAAAAGAATAACTCTTACAGCTTCATGTCACAGTTCTCACTCTTATAGCTCCCTGGGAGCAATTTTCTCCGTATTAAACTCTTCCCAGTGGAAGTATGTTTGAAACGGTGCTCTCTGTCCTTCTGATGAAGTGGAGCTCGCCTGAATGTCAAAGACACAGCTTTGGCTCCTTCATGTGTAGAAGGAAATTAAATAATTGCCTCCACCTGGAAAACTTCGTGTCTGGAAAATGGTGAATTAGGGTAGCGGCTCCTAGCCATGCTGCTGTGCTGAAACATGGATGCTTTGGGAAGAAAGCTGCATCCAGTGAGTCATCTGCTTTGGCCTTGCTTGAAGTACGTGCTGGTCTCTTATATGCAGAACTCATCCAAGGATAAGGTGTGCACAGGGTGCATGAAAGGCAGGAAGCCTATTTTACATCACTGATGTACAGGTTGCCCAGGGAGACAGCGAAGCCTCCATACTTGGAAATATTCGAAAGCCTTTTGGACATGGTCCTGGGCAACCTGCTGCAGAACATTAAGAATTCATATTCCCTGTCCTCTTTGAAGAACAACACTGTCTTTCTGCCATATATTATCTATCAAACCCAGTCCTATTTCCCTGCCTTCTCTGACTTCTCTCCCATTCTTACTCCTGGGGTCCCTCTGGCATGGAAGGACTTGAATCCACTGCTCTGACAAACAGAGAAAAACAGTTGTCATATTTGAGATCTCATATTTAAAGCCACAAATCAGTTTCCAAACTCAGCTGTAAGTCTATAAGCCTAGTGTGGTTTCCCTTAGACCCTCAGGACTTACATGCACTAGGCAGAGGTCAGAGAGGGAGCCCATAGAACTCCCTTGTGGAAAGGAAGATTTTCAAGAATGCAGATATGGTCCAGCAAGGTCCAGAGCACCCCAAGATGCTGCTCTTGATGCTGGGCGTCCAGTCTTCCAGCAGCTTACACAAGGTGTATCCATCTCTGTGGAAGCTGAAGTTAGCCCAGAGCATTGGTTTTGCTTGGACAGCTGTACATAGCTCAGAGATTTTCAGCTCATTATTCCCCTTAACTTCCAAATTGAATTTCGCCCAGGCCAAATAAAAACCACTGCTCAGAATCTGGCAGTCACAATATTCCTTCCTGAGAAAGGCACTTCACTGTCCTCCCTTTTTTAGCCCTTTCCTCTGAATCATCACAACAAGTTGTCAATGAGGAGAACACTGGACCTTTTTGGTCCTTTTTCACACAGGTCCGTTGTTTGCACCAGCATAATTTACTTTACGAGAGACACAGATGTCCACAAAGTGCTGGTTAAGCTTCAGAATTTATTGTGTATCTCTGATGTTTAAACTGACTGAAATTGCATGCTTTTATTTTGTTTTTGCTAATTTGGGATCTGCTCCAGGGTCAATTTAATCCAAAAGCAAGAGACTTCCTAAACACAGTGAAAACATTGGACCGAACAGCCACAGCATTTTCTTAGTAGGCAATACGTTTATTTGAAATACAAACTGTGAAGTATAGCAAGGCTTCTACTAATTTGTACTGTGAATGGGTGAAAAACAAAGCTCAGTGGAGTCAGAGCCTCATTTGGTCATCTGGAGGCACAGATGCCAATTCTTGAGTTGTTTTCTGAAAGAGCCATGGTGTTTCCACTGTTCTCCTGAGGAATTGGCTGTACAGTCCCATGAGTGCTTGAGGATCTCAGCTTTCTCGCCTCTGTGCATTGGGAAGGGAAAGGTTGCAAATACGGAACCTGAAGGTTCAAATAGAAGAGGGCAAATAAACTGGATTTGAAATCTTGGTATCTTAAAATCTCCTGATTATTGGCCCTGACCCACTTGCAATAAGCAACAGTGCAAAGGCTGATTCAAAATCAAAACTCAAACTAATCCATTGAAGATATCTGCCCTCTTGGGAGACGATGCTTTTTGAGCTGTCTGAAAATGAAGATGCTCTTTGAAACCTTTTGCTAGTATTGCATTAAGATGTTTTTGAGAAACTTCCATGCCCATAAAATGAGGCTTTTTTGGTTGTGTTTTTTTTTTTAAAAAAGCAAGAGTTTTCAAACAGATCGCCACAATTTAATAGGTTTAAGAGTAAGAGATTTGAAACCTCTCTGAAAATCTGCAAAATATGCTGGAATGGATCTTCCCAGCAGGTGTTTTAGTCACGCTGGACAATTCTGTGAAATGAAGATAACTCCTGGCTGTACAAGCAGCAGCTTTCAAAAATAATCATTTTTCACTGACTGTTAGTAGGACTATTTCATAAACTCAGCCTTGTTCTATTTAAAGGCTCTCATGCTAACACCTTTTTCTTAACCAAACCCAGCATTTTCCTGACCACCACCTTTCTAGTGAAGCTCTACAAAAGGGTTGTGATGAAACACAAATCCTTCTGAAGCCTGCCTGGTTTCAGATTTCCTTATGAGCCTGAAACTCAACCCATGTTCGTCCAAAAGTTCAGTAAGGGTTCGTGAACTTTTCTAGCCCAACTGGATTGATTTATGATTTTGTGTCACAGCTACACGAATCACGTGGCTGCAGCATAAGGCACAGCTCGGCAAGCCTGAGAGCCAAGCCAAGCAAATCAGAACTGTGGCCTCTCCCCTTCCACCCTCTCCTTTTCCTAAAAAGGGTGGATGCTGACTGTACATCCCCAGTGGCTTTCTGGGCCATCATCAAGTAAAAGAACCAATCTTTAGAAAACTTTAAGGCATCTAGTTGCGCTGACCTATCAGGAAAACAGTCCAATCTCACAGGGACTCAGCCAAAATTAGAAAAAAGAACAAAGCAAGAAAACAGACGCTCAGAGTTAAGTATCTTAATTTTTATTTTGTTGACCGAATAGCTGGGCTGATGTCCACACTCGGCTGAGTGTACATCAGCTCCTGGTTTTAATCAGAGCCATTGTTTAGATGACCAAGTACAAAGAGGAAGAAACCTCGTACTGGTGCTCCTTGGAAAAGTCTGTCCTTCTGCTGCAGGCAGCGCTGCTGGCCGCCTTCCCATGGAGGAGACTTCCTCAGGCTGTAGGCAGCCAGCAACCCTCGGTGACACATGAGGACACAGAGTGACAGACAAGGAACTTAGGAAGGTATAAAGGCACAAGGGCAATTTGGTACCTTACCCACCTGCCACCATCCTGCCTCCCAGCCCGGGTATCAAAGGATCTACTCCAGCCAAGACATGACAAAGACTGTGTCTGCATCCTCCCAGCTGACGTGGAGTGGTTCTCCAGCCCTTATGACCCTCTGCAACTTGCTCTGTGTCTTGTCCCAGGAGTACCTGATGTGTGTCTGATGGCACTGTGGTGGCTGAATGCCATCACTCCCATGCTCTGTCCTTTTGCACATGGATTTGGATTTTCTGGTCTGGAAGTTGGGCATGGAAACCTTGTTCCACTCCAGCTGCTTGGGATTGAGTAACCACATGTGCTGTTAGGATGTAGTGACAGCCCTGTCAGGCAGCTCAGAGCTGCAGGAGGCAGTGGCACAAGGCCACAGCCCCAGCTGCACCCCGGCTCAGCCTCTCTGCTGCTGATTGCACAGCTTTGAATCTAGAAGCAGCACCAGGTGATCCCTGCAGTAATGTAAACACAAACAGGTCTGGCTTTCTCTTAGTGGGTAGCCTGTGCCTCTCTCCCAGAGCATCCAATGCTGTCCTTGCAGTGGGAGGTCCAGGCCAGATGCAGTTGCAAGTGCCTGGTGGGTGCGAGGCGCCCTCCTGAGTGTCTGCTTTGTCCTTGTCAGGAGCCTGTCAGCCTCACCCACTGGAGCAGAGGCAGGTGCTGGCCAGGGGGTGGTGGGGAGGCTGCACTGAGCTGCTGAGCTGGAGGAGCCAGTTTCCCACGTTGAGAGTTGAGAGCAGAAAGCTCAGTGAAGGCTGGTGCTGCAACAACAGATGTTTCAAGGATAATGGATGTCACAGCACCCAGTGAAACCAACAATAAAATGCTATCAGCTTCAGGGTCTCTCAGATTCAGCCTGGGCATAAAAAAAATGAGAAGGAGCGGAACTTTCATGCTCCTCCAGGAACGTACAAACTTGCATGTAAAGAGTCTGCTGGTCTCACTGCAGTGCCTAGGCACTCCCAAGTGACTTTTGCAGCATCTGCAGAGACACTGCTGCCCTGTCACATGTAAGGACAGAGCAGCTCCTTGCTCACTGGTGCCTCTGAGCAGGAGAGGAGCTCCCTGTGTCAGCTCAGCAGGCAAGCAGAGGGCTTCAGCCGCCTAGCACCTGCGCCAGGACTTTCCCTTCCACTGAGAGCTTTGAGTCCCCTCTCCCACATCAGATTAATGAGTAGAAAGGAATTTTTAAAGTATGTTCCTAGGTCACTTCTGGTTTATCCTCTGGGTTTCCTCTCCTCTGATGGCACCACAATGCGGCATCTGCCACGTTGCCAAATGTGGAGGAGAGTAGGCTCCAGCATGCACAAACAGAGCGTGGTGTCTTTGGCAGCTGGTGGAGCAACTATCTCAGGTTTCCTTTCATTTTAATGGTTCACATACCTCTCTCCACGTCTGTGTCTGATTTTCAGGGCACGACCTTGATTTTACATCAAACATTCCCTATGTCTCTCCTCATCCCACTGCTGTCTGTCTAGATTACCAACGTTAGAGCTGATCTTTCTATTAAAATGCTCGGGTTTTATTATTTTTCTAACCTAAAACCCATCTAAAATGCAAAGCCTTGTTCATCCTTTCCTCAAGGGCTCCTGCACTTTGATTCCTCCTCCTGTCCTCTGCAGACAGAAAGCTATGATGTGAGGTGCATCTTCAGGGGCTGAAGCTGGAGGCAGCCATCATCCTCTGCACACTTACCCATAGCATAGATAGCTGCTGTGATCCTACTCTAGTTCATAAACCAGCTCATAAACACCCCACATTTGGGGTAGTTCCTGTGTCACTGGCAGCTGTTGCAAAATAAATACTGCTGTTACAATAGTCCTACTGGCAGCTCAGGTACACCCCTGTTCCTCAGCACCTGAGTGCTGCTTATGAACAGGACTGAGGAATTGGCCAGTGTTTTTTTGTAATTGAACATTTGGCACTTGGTAAAGATGAGGTTCAGATAATCAAACATAGATAGTAAATGTGGATAATTTTGTTTCTGATGTAGTTTTCAACCTGGTCCCCACTTTGGAGGGCTAGGTCTTTTCATACTACACCTAGCACCCCAGCATCCTTCAGGAGTCAGTAGGAATGTGTTATTTTTCCCCTTTTCAGCTTGGAAAACGATTGGGGATTTCACATAGTAATTTTGGAAAGCAGCGCTGCTTGACAGCTCTGCCTCACCCTCTAAACCAAGGTCACCTTCCCTCTCATTAGTTCTCATTTGGAGCTTTACAAACTAATCTTATCTCTGCTTCTGTGTGGCTGCCAAGCTCAGTAACAGCAGGAGGAGTTGTGCCCAGCTGCCCACCGTGACCGCACACCCTTCTCCTGTGCAGTGCCCCGGGCCACCCTTTGCCTCTCCACAGCAGCAGTGTACACGTGTGAGTTGTGAAATGCTCCAGGACCCTCCCAGGGGAAAGGCCCTGGGTGCTATCTCTGTGGGAAGCTTCCCTCTGGTTAGTTTACCCAGTAAGTAATCCAGCATGGAGGCTGTAAGTAATGGAGAGAAGTCACGTCTCAAGCCTTGCATGTGAGCAACACGCAGAGAAATTTTGGACTGTCTTTGCGTTGTAATGACAGCTGACTCAAAGATCCAAGATTTAGAGAAAAATTGTACTTAGAGTCAAGTATCAGGGCTATTCCCCCAATAGTACTGGTGTCCAAGACAGGGTCCTGAACTCATAACCTGCAGGGACTCCAAACCTGTTTTTGAGACTTCTTGAAAGAGGTGAGATATACTACAAGGGGTAAAACCTTCCCAGGCGATAGAGAAGTGGCTAAAGGGAAGTCAAGCTTAAAAATCTTGTGAGAGGACATGTTTTCAAAACAGCAGCCAGCAAAGACAGAAACATTAAAAAGCGAGGAATAGAAATGTCCCTCGATTCCCATTTCCTAACTACACGCGAAGGCATGCAGGTAGATGCCTAAGTGGGGCTGACAGCCTGTGACATGACTGCCTATATGAGCCCTGCTCAAAGAAGGCTCTGCCACCTAAACCCCACCATGAACTCCCTGTGCTCTAACGCACGGGGTGACCTCAGTGAAGTTCAGCCTGGTGCAGGCAAGATGTTCTGGGAAGATTCCCCACCCTGCCCCTCAGGGCTCTCGCCTGCTGTCACAGGCCCTTACTAATTGGATACATCTGACCTACCGGTGTCTTTGAAAGTCCTCCAAGGATCTGTTTCAAGAAACACATTTGGTTTCACACTGAATTTACAGAGTGAAAGTTTTACCAGCTGGAGCAGTCTGAACCAAAGCTGGTCTCTCCACAAAGAACAAATCACATACTGGATACAGATCCCTCCTGGTTTCAGCTTTCCTCTCCACCTACTCCACTCACTCGCCAGGAGAAGAGACTGGAAATTGTGAAGGTCTAAACCCCACTCTCTGGGGACGGAGTTTATTAAAAGATCAACAAGTATTGATTCTGTTTTCTTGCTCTGAAGTCCTAGCTTTGCACTGAACAGCTTTTCCAGAAATTTCAAGCCAAAAGTAAATCACAATTAAATGAAATGCTCCAAATGTGAATGGCCAGGTGAATGGCAACCAAAGAAGAGCAAAACAAGCACTAATCCTGTCTATTCAATACCTTTCTAAAGCCCCCCGATGGCTGAGGGCTTCTCTCAGGGAAGATCTGCTCCTCCATGGACTCTGAGCACTTCCTAGAGGAGGTGGAGCAGCACTGAGTCCCAGTTACTGGGCAGGAGAGTTTGGGCATGGGCTGGTGAATGATTTGCATGAGGACATGTAGTAACAGAGGCAGCAACAAAATCTATGTCTCCTGAACCTGAGGATATCTGCACAGGAGAAGGCTGCATCGCCTTTCTGTAGACAGCATTGCAGTGTGGGCATAGCTATTTTATATTTCAATTAACTTGGACTTAGTAAAAGTGAAAAGAGCAGCATCTCTTGTGCCTGAGCCCTCGTCTAGGTGAGATGAATGACCCAGACAGGAAAACGCTTTCATTTGCGTGGCTGAGCAACATCGTGAATAATTTATGTTTTGCAAATTATGTATCTGAATGATGTATCTAAAAGACAATGTTGATTATACATATTCAAAAGTCAGGAAACATTCAGACAATTGTCATGCAGATAAATTCAACAGTTCTCATAAAGATATCCATTAAGAAATGAAAAATGAGTCATTACAACAATATTAGCTCATTTCTAGATGGAGCTGGTGAAACAGCTAATGATAATGCTGAATAGTTTGATTAATATTTTTGTTCTGTTCTTGGAAAGAAATAGACGATATGTTGAGATGACATAAGCAAGACAAAGTGCTCTCCAGTGCATCACTGAGAAGAATGACAGACAACAGCTGTTAGGGTTAAATAATTTTAAATTGCAAAGTGCAGATATGTTATACCCTGAAGTCCTTAAAAAACTGTCTGGGAGATGTTTAGCTTGTAGGCATTCATTTTTAATAACCTCAGGGGTGCCAGCAAATTTCCAGTGGACTGGAAAAGGTCTAAGTGTATGCTAATTTTTGGAAAAAGACAAGGTGGAATTATCTGACATGAACCCCAGACCAAACAGCAGAGAATATGACATCGGATTCAAGTACAACAAAAACAAAAGAGAGAGACCATCAGTGCCATTTACCAGAGTCTCATGGAAAACAGGTCTCATTG
This sequence comes from Ifrita kowaldi, assembly GCA_013398055.1. Classification (NCBI taxonomy): domain Eukaryota; kingdom Metazoa; phylum Chordata; class Aves; order Passeriformes; family Cinclosomatidae; genus Ifrita; species Ifrita kowaldi. The sequence goes on along the minus strand of VZRS01002713.1, from coordinate 210,752 downwards.
AATTTTCTGTTGATTTTATAAAAAGTGACTGATACTTGTAGCTGCCTGGAGGCAATCCCTGGGTGAGGCACCACTAGGCCCCACACAGCACTTTTGGGGGAGAATGACAATATTGCAACACTTACAGACAATGTATAAAAGAGTTGAGGGGCTGGATGGCTGACAGGCACTAATGGAGGTGGCACGCATGGGAGCACTTCTGATGGGGCTCCCTGGAGACCTCTTCTAGACCTGACACTTTGCAGCATCTTCCTCGAGTGATCTGGAAGGAGAGACTATTGCTACTGACAGAATTTGCAGGTGGGACAGGCAGGAAGCTGAGGGGGGTTTGATGACCCCAGACAATGAAGACAATTAGGAAGCAAAAGTCATTCCGACAAAATTCTCTTCAATAAAATTAAAGAAGCATGTTGTGGAAGAAGCAAGGAAGACAGCTGTGCCTGCTGTGCATGGACCTGTAGCCTGAATTCCTATAGCCTGAATTTTGGCTTCCTCATGGAAAAGCAGAACAGCTTGAACCTGTGAGATGATGATACCAGAAAAGGACTAATGGGCCCTTGGTGAGAGTGCTGAAGGGGCAGATGTGTGTCAGGACAACCAAAAAGCTGATAAAACCCTGCAGCAAACTGCTGGAAGAAAATGCCACTCTCCATGCTGGAAAGTGCTTCCCTGGAAGCTTCATTGGTGCTGAGGTGAAAAGGAAGGAGCCTTTCTCCTTCTGGCAGCATTTCTCGAGGAGGAGTTGCAAGTGGTAAAGTCACTCAATGCCACTGCAGCCTGCAAGGTGTGTACCACAGCCACAGCCCCTGGCACGGCCTCGCTTCAACATGATCCCTCCAAAAACCCACATGTGAGCTTTGCCTGGGTTCTCTGCCCTCAGCCGCAAAAGCAGCTGCTGTGGTCTGTCTTCATTCCTACCATCCAGGATCATGCTTGTGCCTTGAAGGGAAATGAACAAGGGGAGCCAGAAGGGGCAGTTGCTCTTCTTACCAAAAATTTGGGTTCAGGCTCAAACATTCTTATTTTCTGCTGTAACCACCCTACGGAACAGCTGGAGGCTGCTCCTGGGCACATGCCTTCTTTCCAAGTTTTGACCAACTTGTAAGGAAGGGATGGAGAAGGAACACATGAGGCCACACCATGTGGCAGTGGAAAAATTTGTCACTACAACTTAACAAACCTCATCCAAATTTTGTCCCGTTGTACCCAACTGGGTTCTCCTTGTACTTTTTCTCCATGAAGCCAGCTGAAACAAGAAATAGGTTCATCACATTAATACCACATGAAGGCCCTCACAGTGCAAGTCTCACAGGTGGGGAGGTAGAGAGCACAGCAGCCCCTTTCCTGCAAAATGCAGCAGTGGGATCCCACATGGCTCCTGGGATGCAGCAGGCAGTGCCAGAGGGACACAGACTGTGCTTCACCTTGCACCCACTGACATGGAGCACTTTGCAGCATGCTTTGCACCACAAACTGCAGCCTGGTTGCCTTGTTGCTCTCTGAGGTAGGATCATTTTTTTACTTGCATTCCCTCGTAAAGACCACATTGCTGACCCACTGGGGCTATTTTTGGGTACTGTGTGATGTGCAGTTAAGCTCCTTCATCCCAGCAACCCCTGCACAAAGAGGTGTTGCTGGTAGCCATGGGCTGCATCATCCATGGGCCGAGGTTAACATTTGTTTTCATTTAAAAGGGAACAAAAAAGCCACTGGCTTGGGAAGCTGGAGTGGTGAGGACACCAGGTCCAACCTGCCAGATGGCAGCTCCGCATGGCAGTGAGGATGCTCGCTGGCCAGGGCCCCGAGCCAGGTTTTCGCCAGGGTTTGCACTCCATGTGCTCACAGCCAAGCTGTTCATCATCCCAGTCTAATGGCACGCACAGAAATCATGCAGTTCTGGCAAAGCTCAGAGCACCAGCATCTGGAGGAGCTCGGATGGAGGCATCCCTGCCTGGTCCAAGTTCTGCTTGCAGATGATGAAGTATCCTGGAGGAACCCAGGCAGAATTCCCAGCGTCAGGCAGTAGGTGATTAATAGGCCATTACCAAAAAGTTGTGATGTCACAGACTCAGGCTGGAAGGGCAGGAGGGAGCTTGCCTGGTGCAGGTCAAGCAGACTGATTTTGGGAAATAAACATTCACGTGTGGTTACTTTTGAATACCCCCCTCTGCAGTGCTGGCAACACAGATGTACCACCACATAGGGGGCCTAGAGGAATAAAAGAGCCACAGCCAAAAGGCTCCTGGTCCATAAGGGAGAAAAGGCTGAGATAAAACTGACTGCTCAGTTTTGCCTGAGCTAAGTGCCCTGTAAATCACCAGCCCATTCCTCCCCATAGACAAGCACTCCTTTCAGTGGCAGCTCAGGCTAATGTCAGCTCCCTTGTCCCTTACACTGATCTAATTTTGCTACATCAGAGAGAAGCTTATGAACCCACCTGCAGTTAGAGTGTGCCAGTGCAAATAACCTAGTGAACTCTTTCTCTACTTGGCTTAGATAATAGAAAGCCCTTTTTTTGATTTCAGAAGAAAACTCCTTTTCATTCCATCTATGAACATATCGTGTTAGTGTTCCTGGGAGCAATGGGAGGATTCTGTCTGGTGCATTACTGAAATGCTGTCATGTTTATTAATATTTCCAAATTGGCCCAAGTCCCACGCACATCATTACACAGGCAAACAATAAACAATCATGCATTTAGTAAATTTGACATCCACCATGAAGGACTGGTTATTGTATCATAGGATTAGCTACACATGCTGCCTCTTGCTGCATTCACAGCTCAGCAATATCAACCCCCTACAAAAGCCTTGGAGACTCCCTGGGTGCTCCTCTATTACCCTGCCTGGCAGATAAATGCGTGCAGGGGAGATCAGTGTAAAGCATTGTGTGAACATGAAAGGAGAGGAGGGAAATGAACTGCTCGTCATGGCCCAAAATAGGAAGGATCCAAGTAATCAGTGTATCCCATCTGCCCCTAAAATCCCAAGGTGCTCATTGAGATTCAGAGGGAAGCACAGCAGGGTGATGCTGGCCAAGGGCACCCTGGCTTGGGGATGGGCAGCTCTGAGCCAACACCTGTTTCCCTCGGGGTCGGATCCAGCCAGCACCCGTCACTGCCACCACGGAGACAGAAAAGCCCCTTCATGACACCAGAGGATATCAGCTCTGGGAGAAGAAGGGAACATTCAAGCACAGGGCTCCACATCAGCAACAGACCAAATAAAAAACCTGCCCAAAGCAAAGCCTGGGATTTTAGCATGCCAGCCCCACCTCTTTTCACCCCTGAGCTGCAGACAGGGATGAAGAGAAGGAGAGAAATTGCTGCCCGCACTTTTCAGGAGGAGGTCCTTGAGAGCAGAACAAGTGAAGGCCAAAAACAAATCCCCTTCTGCTAAGTGGCCTTTCCTTTGCTTGCATATTGCAACGTAATGGGGTATTCCTGATCCCTGGTTGCATGAGTTGAAACCCAGGAGGAGTGGATCAACGCCACTGCCACAATTTCCCATGCCACAGCCCTAACACCTATCCTCAGGAGAAAAGCCATCACAGTACCCCATGAATGACGTCTTCATGCTGTCCCCACACTGCCCAATGAGCCCATAGTGTGATGAGCCATTCTGGGGAGCAGTTTGTTCCTTACCACTCTGCTGGCACAAGGCACGGAGGGGCAGTTAAATCCAGGGCTGGCGTAATTCATCATCACTAGTGCTCCTGTTCCTGTGACTGTTAAATTACATCTTTGTTACGCACATTGTAAAAACTCTACCAATGGGAAAATACATATTTGGAATCAAGCAGGTGAACTAGATCCCTGGGAACACCTCTTTGGAGTGGCTTTCTGCTTATTATCATTTAACATCTTTGGTAAAGACCAGCAACTTCATTCATCTTTTTGCTGTCTGCCCCACCTTTCACATTTCCCAGTGAGGTGTGCAGAAACCAGTTTGAGAGTCCTGAAAAGCAACATATTCCTCAAGCAACTAAAGCAGGAGTTTGTTACAAATTTTCACCGAACAAGTATTGCACCCTCACTTGACTGCTTCTAGAGGGGAAGCCAATACTTTGCAGGCTGGGGAGGAGAGGGAGTTAAGGCATGCCTGGAATCAGACTCAGGGGAGATGGGTGGACTTGGCACAACTCAGATACCAAACCTGCCTTCCAAATGCTCAATCTCTGGAGCCATGAAGCTGTACCACCCTGACATCTCCAACTAAGCAAATAATCCCAGTGAATTCTTCGGGAGATGCCCTTAGACCAGCTTTGAGAGACATTTGAGAGGGCGACAGGACATTGGTTAACTCTTTCGAACACTTCTGCTGTTTCCCTGTATGATCTCTAGCAAGTCATTTGCTAGTCTCCTTGCTCCTCTCAAGCACTGTGTGGCTGTGAGAGCATTTGGTGCTCCCCTCTGGAGGCTGTGATTCTTCATCCGATAGAGGCTGTAACCTGCAGTTTCCCTTTCTGCATGCAAATACCACTTACCCGCATGGGAAAGGGTGGAAAGGACCAGCCCTGATTAGCAAAATGCTTTGCACTAATGTTTCAGAGGTGCTTTGAGATAGTCTAGGGTATGCAAATGACCATTAGCCAATAATCGGGTTTTGTGCTCATGCACTCATCTCTCAGGGCAAAAATTTGCACGAGAATCAGATTGTTCTCTCCTGGTTTGTTCATTTCATTACTCGTTTTTAAGCAAAGGATGCTTAGCTGGTCCATCAGTGCTCTTTGTTAAACAGGGTTTTTTACAATTTTTTCCTTCCCTGCCTTTTTCTAAACTAGGGTATTGCTTGTGCACAGCGCCAATTAACAAAAAGATTCGAGTTAGCACGAGTAGCAAGGCTGGGGTACGATTTAGATGCTCTGTTCTGCTCCCTTCTCTAGCAAATCCTGGAGGCCAATTCCTGGAGACTAGGCAGTTGTTTAGGAAACAAAAGGCCAGGGGTGACAAAATCAGTCCATAACTCTGTCCCTAGAGGTTGGCATTCACACCACTGGCTGGGGAGAGAGCCAAGCATGTAAGATATTTCAAGGAACCTCAATAATACTATGTCTGGGCCTGACAGTGCATTAATAGTGCATTAACTCACCTAAACTCATCTAAGTTGCCAACTTTACTTTGGTTGCTCATCACTCAACTCTTTCCCCACATCCATCATTGTAGCACTTGAGTACAGCCACAGCTGTGAGCCAAAAGGTGCCTTTCTCATCCAGAAACTTGATTTGCAGAATATCTAGACTCTTGGAAGTTGTAAACACTGGACAGCCAAGCAGAAAACCCCGTCATGTGATGAAGAACCTACAAGAAACCTGGAGAGGAATTTTTTATAAGGGCATGCAGGGATAGAACAAGTGGGAATGGTTTTAAGCTAAAAGAGGAAAGATTTAGATTAGATAGTAGGAAGAAATTCTTTATTCAGAGGATGGTGAGGTACTAGAACAGGTTGCCCAGAGAAGTGATACATGACCCACCCCTGGAAGTGTTCGAGGACAGGTTGGATGGGGCCCTGAGCAACCTGGTCTAGTGGGAGGTGTCCCTGCCCATGGGAGCGAGGGTTGGTTCTACATGATCTGTGAGGTCCTTTCCAAACCAAACCAAACCAAACCAAACCAAACCAAACCAAACCAAACCATTCTATGATTCTATGATTTCTTGACCAAGAGTTTTGAACAGCTTGGAATGAAGACCCAAGACAATATCTTGGCCCCCCTACCTCAGTCTTGGAGTACAGAGAGGTTTCATCCCCAAACTCTTTGCACAGCCTCCTGGAAGTCACCTATCCCTGATGCAAACTCTTGAACCCTTTGCAGAATATACCCTTTGACAAATCCACTAGTGCAGCTGAGAATGTGCTAGCACCTGATGCATTGTCCAGAAGCTCAGCTCTTAGCTAAATGGAAGGCTAGACACTTCCTCAGTTTATCTAGTTTTAAGGCAGAGAATGAGCAGCACAGCCCCTGAGCTTAAACAGGATGGGGTTTGCTCAAGACAGCCATTGTGTGTATGAAAATAAATGAGCAGCCTGACAACTTAATCCATTTGTGGTATTTCGTCTTGCCAGTGCTGGACACAAAATTTCCACTGAGGATCCACAGACGCATTGTTGCAGCAGAGATTCTTTCCTGCAGAGAGAAAGCCTTGACTCGGGTGCCGCTGTGTGCTCACACCAGCAGCACTCCAGCATCCCTGGCTCCCACAGTGTTGGCATTTTCCCTCAGCAGGCCCACACCTCTGTGCTGAGTCCTGCACTAAGTGCACCGTCAACTCCACAGCACGGCCAGGAGGATCGACCTGTCCTGCATCTGGCCTCAGTTACCAGGTGAGACAGGGTATCAGGGCTTTGTTAACATCATCATGTTGTGATGATAGTGTGTTACCTGCCTTCAGATTCATAGTTGTCCATTCCTTGTCCCTTTGTTCTTCAAGCTCTTCTTCTTTCCCACTTCTACTGCAGTAAACCCAAATCCTGGCTGCACGCCGCTATTAAAATCCAGTCCCACACATGAATGACCCTCGCACTTCATTTTTGGAGGGTGAAAGGCAAAGTTGCACCCATATTTTTAGACACATGCCATGCAAAACCTTTGTAAACGCATTTTGGAGAACATGAGCAGCTTTCTGCTGGTTGCAGTGCCACAGCATAAGCCCTGTGCACAAACCCTCAACCACAGTAGCTTTCTCCAGGGCCAGGTTTCCCCTGGAGAAAACGCACATAGGACTGTTTCTGACTTCAGACCCTAAAGAACTTAAAAATTTGTTTCACCTTTACAGATGAGGGCCACGTCCTATACAAGATTGGCAGCTGTGCCAAGAATCGATCTGACATCTTCAAAAGCTTTAGCCTGGTCATGCTTTTCCTCTACAGCTGCCTTCTTCCCTTGCTTTCCACCCACCCTAGCCCTGCCTTCTAACTTTAAAGTGCAACATCTCACCCAGTATTTGTTAAGGAGCTGTTGTCACAAAATACCAGAGGACTTTGTTTATTTTGTTTTACTAGGTTCTGTTGTTATTACAACAACAGAAAACAAGACCAGTCTCTTTTTTTGTTTTTTTTTTAAATTCTGTTTGTTTTTTAAAAAGTGTGCCAGATTTTGTGTACCCAGTTCCAGTGAAGAGCAAATGCTTAGAGGGGTTGTAAAGCCAGCTTGTTTCCAAAACAGCCTTTGCCATGGGTGCAGTCCTACAGCTGCACCGAAAGCAGTCTGAGAGCCATTGCCTTCCCTGCTTGTCCGGCAATTTGCCAATACTCTGCCTGGCTGAGCAGCCCATTGCACCTCACTGCTGGGTTTGACACCAACTTAAGATCACTGTAACAGAATCACTCTTGATTTTCTATTTTTTTCTTTCTTCTTGAGAAAGAAAAATAAATTGAAAAGCGCTCATGAGAAGTTTGGTCCCAAGGGTGAGGAAGGTGAAGTAATAAAGATTTCTGTAAAAGCTCATATCCATCATACTCTGAAAGTTGTGGTGTGTTTGGTAGCTGTGCCCTTTGCTCTGGCAGAGTTAAGGCAGAGCACTCATTCATCACTCTCTGAGAGCAATTTCATGCTGGGAAATATCCAGGGGAGTGGTGAATCAGCCAGAACACAAGAGTGTCACCCAGGCAACAAAGAGGGGGAAAAAAAAGGTGGGTTTGAAAAATGAGGGAGGTTTTGCATGTCACAGGTTTATGGTCATCAAAGTCTTCCAGGAAAGATCAGGAATAAAATCGCTTCGTGCACATTTCCAAATGGGCAATGTTATGTCTGAACTTCACCTTGGGAGCCCCTTCAGAGTCAAGAGAAAGAAGAGGACACCAGTAAAGTGCAATTCACTCTCCTAATGTTAGAGGTGTGTCCCAGTCTGGGGTAACCCATACACAGAAATGCCTGTTTCTTTCCCCTGACTCTAGCCAGCTGTTGAATACCTACATCATCTGTATCTAACGGCCAGTGAATAAAGTGCTCCAGTTATTTCTAGAGAAGAACATCAGCTTACAGTCACGTAAGCTCTGTGCAGGTGTTACTTGGTGGTATCCTGTTGCCCTTGATAAAAGCAGTGGTACCATCTCCTTCCTTTGAAACACAGGATAACAATGTGTATTTATTTAAGTGTGGAGCAAATACATTTTTTAAAAATTCATTTTGATAATTGCACCACATGTGTCTCATGAACCAATAAGCCACTGCTTTCTGTTGAGTCAAGCCTGCACACAAGAAGAGGTGCTGGTGTGTTTGTCTCAGCTATATGCAAACATTCACTGGTTCAAGCTTCTTGTATAATGAGGAGGCAAGAATACATCCCCCTGGCTTGTGCCAGCAGTCAGGAGCAAATAACACAACTTACCACTTAATAAGGAGATAACAGACACCTTGCCTGTATGTTTGTCCTTATGTCCTTCCCAGCAGCATCCCCACTCCACAGCCCCTACCCACCTCCCACCAAAGGCAGATTTTGTCCCTGTCCAGAGTGGGATTGAGCTCAGGCCCTGAGCAACCTGTGTTACTGCAAATGCTTGGTGGATTTATTTATGCCTGTGGCATAAATAGTTCCCTCTCTCCGCAGGACACGTAACGCCTCTGGAATCCAGCGAGAGGAGACGCAGGCACAGGCACAGGCAGTCTCCGGCACAGCCAGGCACTCGTGTGCAGGTACACACGTGCATGGCCACCCCTGCGCAGCTCTGCTGAGGGCAGCACCCCTCCACCAGCGAGGTCTGCCACTGCCCACTGCTGCCAGCCCTGCCCACTGCAAAGCATCCGAGGGGCTCTGCTGCCACAGCATCACTGCTGGCAAAGTAAAAGGTGATTTGGTTAGAAATAAAAAAAGAACGCTATAGACAGCCAGTTTGTGAATCTGCGTGCTATCAACATAAGTAGGGAGCAAGTTTGTCATTCCATATGGGGAAAAGACACTTGTGCAAAAAGGATGTCATGGGAGAAGCAGGAAGTCCCTTTGCCCCAATTGTGGTACACTTAATTTTTGTGTCTGTGCCTTCACTGTCGTGTTTCACAGACCTGGCCCCTACGGCCACTGAATCCATGGGAAAAAGAGCATCCAAAAGAAAGCAGCAACAGGAAAAATAGACACCAAAGGCATGAATGGTCCCAGAGGAAAACGGAGGATAGGGATACACCATTGCCCTGGAAAGAAATAAATACCCTTTACAGAGAGGAATGATGTGAAGGCTGTGTTGTCTGAGTGTAAGCGAGTTGACTGGGAGGGTGCCTGCCCTGGTGTGGAGAAAGTGTAAACCCTGTCCCTCAACTTCTGCACAGCTCAGGGCTCTCAGAGCTCCTACACCAGGAACATACACCGGACAGAGAGGCAAAAGGGTTCCATGGACTTCACGTAGGCAAAGTAAACCTCCTTGGGAGCTGACATGCCAAGTGGTTGCCCTCAGAGTGATCAGAATAGGCACAGGGGTTTTTTGTGCTCCCCCTGCTCAGTGTATCTGATCCTGCTGAGATCCTACTCTGGATCAATTCAGGAGGAGCAGCAAGGTGGTGCACGCCCTGACAGGAGTGCCAGTGCCAAGCTGTGCAGACCTGGCCCCTGGTCCTGCTGCCCAGGCAGCCAGTGGGAGCCCTGCCTCCAACCCACCTTGGGTCTGCTGGGAAAGCTGAGCCGCTTGGCAGGCCACCTTGCACGCCTAGCTGAAAATAGCTCTGTTTTTGCCAAAACATACACTCAGGGCTTGGATTCAACAATGCTGCATCAGCAGCTCGTAATCAAGTTGACACGGGCTGATTGTTTATTGAAAGAGAAGGGGGAAATCGTGATTTGACCGGATTCAGTAAAAACCAAATAAGCCAGAGGAGAGGAGCTTGGTTTATTTGCACATGACAGGAAATCTTCTCAGTGGACTTGTGGCAACTCAGACCTTGACCTGCTGTCTCTTCTGCACGCAGTCAGGACAGTGGAGTGGTCTGTGAACTTGGGAAGGACTGGCGTGAAGTCTGAGCAGGATGCGAGGGAGGAGCAGAGCACTTATTTGTGCAGCGCAAGGCGTGTGTGTGAGCTGTCAGCAGAGAAATGGGGAGAAAGAAAATATGGAGGGAGGAGAAGAGGAATGCTATAAAATGTAATATGTAAACTGCCAATCATGGCTGTGGCAGTTTGGGCTTGCGATACATGGCTTTCATCTTTGCTCTTTATTTTATATTCACTTCTTTCCTTTTGGCTCAGGCAAAGTCGGTTCCCCCAGGGCAGAATATATTGGCTTTCCAGCCTCCTCTGTTTACTGTCCTGGGTTCCTGGCTGAAGCCAAAGCAATGGTTTTTTATTTGCTTGTTTTCTTTTCGTTTGATTCTTGAGATTTGAACTTCTGCCTCCCAGACTGCCTGATATATGGCTGCCCTTTCATTCCCTTGCCCACGGCAGGATCCTCTGCATGGGTCCCTCCTCTCCTGAAGGGCCGATGCCAGCATTGGTGATATGGGGACTTGTTTCCCAGGGCAGCTGAGCTATCAACCCTTCTTGGTCCTCAGCTCCTGAGCACCGTGACTCTGAAAATCTCATGGCCTGTGACATCTGAAGGTGACACAGGGGAAGGGCTGCTGCCCTCAAGCTTTCCAACCACAAGAATGCCCTGTAGTAGATGGGACCTCCTGGAGAAGAGCAGCACCTACTCTGTTAAGCAGTGGAAAGAGGCATCGGGTAATCATCATGGAAGAAGGGTGGAAGAGGGGAATTACATGCAGACTGCAACCCAAACCAGGAACCAGGGCAGGCAAGCTGGGCTTCAGGGCAGGACTGGGAGGCATTCACACCCTTCCCTAGTGCAAGGGTGCCTCAGTGGTTTCCTCAGCAGTTCCCAGCATGGTCCTGGGTTTTTGTGTGCTTTCTACAGCTGTCTGCTCCTAACATAAATACCAGGTTGCTCCAGGGCAGGGAGATGGCAGAGTCCAGACCCTGGGGGTGGCTGTACTTTATCTCACTTGTGCCATTTCCAGCATGCAGCTCTGTGACACCAAGCCGAAGGTGTCTGAGGGCTTTCCATTTACCATTTACCATTTAGTGGAATGCATTCTTCACCTTATCGACTCAGCCTCGGGGGGCTCCTCCTCTACCATGATTAGCTGAATAACACATGCTGGCAGCTGCATCCCGAAGTGCCTCCTGCATTATGTCACCCTTCACAGGTTTAGCTTTGAGCCGGGATGGACCCTGCCCGCTGCTAGCATGACAGAGGCTGACCCACCCAGAATGACAGCATCATGTGCAAGCAATCTCCAAGCTCCCACTTGAGACTGGGGCACAGGGGCTGTCATTGCTTCTCACTCCACAAGTGCATCGGGAAGCGACTGGTGGTGATTCACAGACTGGAGCATTTCTGCAGTGGTGGCTCTCAGCTCCTCTCGTCTCGCAGCAAAGGGGATTTTTTTGTACCTGGTTTCAGCCAGGAAGGCTATGTCAGACCCCCAGGGAAGGAATATTTCATGGGGAGCTCTCAAGTAATTTTTCAGCCTGTGGCTGGCCTCATGAGGAGGAAGGAGCCTGCACAGGACTTGCCTTCTGCAAGCAAGGCTGCCTTGAAGGCCACCTCAAGCACCCCTGTGCCCTGCCACAATGTTGATATAAATCAAGCCAAGTGGGTGTTTCTAGAGCCAAGATCAGTGTGGATCAAAGATTATTCCTCTCACTGCCATGGCAATATAAATTAAGTCAGGTAGCAGAAGGCTAAGACAACTTTCATGCTAAGCTAGTACCTACCTGACAGACACCACTGAGCTGCAGGAACACAGTCACAGTCAGCCGTGCCACAAGCTCTCAGTGGCAGTGGAGTGGCAATGGTCCACCCCAGCATTGATGCCAAGAGCTGTGGCTCAGCACCTGCAGTCTGAGGTGCCAGTGGATTTTGCTCAGGTATGGATATCGAGGAGCCTGAGCAGCCACTCTATGGAGGTGATAAACTGCTCCCAAAATGGCAACATCCAGTGTAAGTTTCAAACTCGCTGCTCTAAAGCTCATCCTCATTTTTTCTCGGCTTAGTTAAAACATTGGAAAAGCTCAAAATAGTTTGCAAACTCGGGGAGCAGCACAGCGCTGGTGCTGAGCTCTGGAAAGTGCTTTTCAGTTTGCTATTAATAGAACTTCTCCTCACTAAATTCATGGAAAATATCACTGAAAATGAAATAGCTTCATTTTTATCACATAATCTTGGAAGGGAAAACAACTTCTTAGATGCTGGTGACATTCCACACTGCTTGTTCTATACAGCTACCAAAACACTGCAAAACAACCTTTCCCAAGGAGATCACCTGACATAAGTCTTCAAGGCCTTGGCATCTAGATCTCAGTTCTGAAATCGGACTCCCCTCTACTATGTTTTTTGGTTAACCTCTGCCACTGTCTTCCAGATGCCAGCTTGTAGCCTGCAGGCTACAAAGGAGATGAACCTTTCTGGGACTTTTGTCCAAGTCTGTCAGCTTAGTCACTGCTGGATCTACCATCTTCTGCCAGTGAGAAACATGCCTCTCCCTGGTAGGACCAACCCAAACCCAATGATGCAGGCAGGCAGCACAAAGAAATCAAATAAAAGAGTGCTTTGCACCTATAAAAGAGGATCAGATGTTTTAAGGTGTGATACCTACCCAAAGAGCCAGCTTTTGGAAGAGTTAAGTCATCCAAAGCCCAAGTTAAACAGGACGCAATCAAAGCTGAGTGGCTGCCCAGGGACAGGCAGGGTTTATGAATGACACTGGAGGTGGAGCCTCCCTGAGTCACCAGCTTGTCTTGTTTAACTTGGCCACGTCTATGGATAACCCCCTGTATCTTGGCTCTCTTCAGCAGTTTCACACCTTTAAACAACTGCCTTTCTTTCGTTAACTCGTTCTCTTAACTTTGCTCCAGATTAAATGGTTTTGGTCTGCTACATTTTCTTTTCTTTCAATTTCAGGCAAACCCATAAAATGACAAGACTTTACTCACTGGCTTTCTACCTGGTGATGATTAAAGCCAGTAAAGCATCCTGGCACAACGCAAGTAGGAAAAATGTTTGCACTGAGAGCAGACACCTCATCCACTATCGTACCTTTGGTTTATAGCACACATACCAGAACTTGCAGACATCTGGAAACATGCGTTTTCCCAAATCGATTGCCAATAGGCTTCAACACACCACAGGCATGTCTATACCCTGTATTTTCATCTGCACCACTTGTGAGTAAGTGAAATCTCACACATCCCTTGGAAGGGCAAAGCACCCCACTCGTCTTCCCTTTCACAGCCCCCTTTTAACAGAGAGACAGCATGTGCAGTAGGGATCGCCACCACAGCCCTGGATATGACCCATAAATGTTCCTCAGTAGTGAGCCCAGGCTTTCAAGCAAGGCTTAGGGACTTTCATCTGATCTCAGGCCATATTTTTAAGCAGTTTCTCAAGGTTGGCTTCCCCCTACATTGCTGTTACCTCACCACACTACATCTCCATGGGCTGTGACAACAGCCTGAGTGCCTGCTCTGGTTCCTCAGCTCCAGGACCAAGTGTAAAAGGAGCATACCAGACTTTTAACACATTGTTAGCTCCTGGCTCCACTTCCCCACCACGCCTTTAAGGCCCTGCATGTCTTCTGTGTGACTCCCAGTTGCTGCTTGTCCATGGCTTTTTTCCAGTGTGATGACCCCAACAGCAAAGTGCAGCTGCCAGGATAATGGGAGCATGGGGTGTCCCTATCCACATCCCTCTTCATCTTTGCAGACTCGGGGACGGGGAGGAAATGAGATGCTCCCCCTAACCACTCATGTTGTTGTTGTCACAAGGCTGTGCCATCATGGCTATGTTATCCTGCCTGCTTAGCTAGAACTCAACTCCTGTTGGGAAGTGGGCAGTGCTGGCTTCTGAGGCAGAATGGCCAGGTAGCTGCCATGCATGGTAAGGCACAGCCTTGGCATTTCAGACAGGTAGCCTGCAGATTTCCCTGTGCAACTGCATCATGTGCTTTGGCACTTGTAAAGAACTTACTCCTTTCATTAGAATGAGATCACAAAATTTTGTTAGCAAGCTGTCCCTTTAACTTCACAGCAGGTAGTATGCTGCATTTGGAGGTGTTTGGGGGTGTCTGTATACACTTATGCCATACTGCACACAGAATTTATTATCAAAGCTGATGAACTTTGTCCTTCAAAAGTCTCTTTGCCAGTGGTGCTGCTCTGGATTTGAAAACTGGCCTAAGCAAGACAAAATTTAAGTCAGAAGTATAGGATGAATAATCATTTCTGGGCAACCAGATCCGCAGCAGCACACAGAAAGAAAGCACACTCCTTACATCTGCTGCTCCTGGCCACACAGCCACAACAGGAGCAGCCAGGTTGACTAGACCACCTCTCACCACAGGCACCTGGCTGAAACTCATCAGCTAGAGAGCTGCTCCACACCTTGCCCACCTCCCAGCCCAGACGTTCAGGGCACTGGACACTTGGAGCACCCTCCCTGTAGGATGTTTCTGCTACGTGGTCAGGACGTAGCCCTCAAAAGCCTTTGGATGTAAGATGTTTCAGGAAAATGAATAGAAATGGCAAAGAACATTTATTTGCCGGTAGCCCTTCTGAGAACTTCTGAGAGGACCAAGACCCTGCTGTGCTAGGTGATGCACTTGAATAGCAAACCAGCAATTTCCATCTTCCCCTTTCCCAGGAATGACAGAGCAGTCCTTCCACAGTCATTTCCCTGACTCGTTTGAAATGCTGATACCCTGGCTTCTCTTTGCACTTAGCTTGGAAAATACTGTTTGTGTCTCCATTTCAATGATGATTTTGTCCATTTATGCCTCTACTTAGTATTCAATATAGAAAGAGAGCAAAATCAATCAGTCTTTCTACCTATCTGACTGACTCCACTAAGATAAAATGTAGCACAAGCAAAGATATTAAAAAATGATTGAACTTACTACAGGAAAATAATTGCAGAATTCAACTGAGATTAATAGAACAAAATAAGTTTATCTGGCATTTCTTTTGCATTTTGTAGGAAAAGCAACTTATTATTTATGATGTATGTGCTGTGATCTCAATGATCCTTTTTCCTGTGTATAGAGTCCCATTTTTTTCGGCTAAGCAGTGTGTTGCTTGGCATACTTGGCCAAAAATACCTCTTCTGACATGATTTGGAGAGAGAAGGGATGGAATGGCCTTTTTGTACAGTTGATGGATGTCTTTGGCATTTCAATCTGAACAGTATATACCATAAATCACATCAGCAACCCAGCCAGGACCCAAACCCCAAATGCACTGAAGCCCTAGGCCCAAATATTAGCCACTCATTGAGAGTACTTCTGTGAGCTTATTTTGCTCTAAAGGACAATGGTTGAGAAGAAGTAATGGGTGGTGGGCATGGCCTAAACCTCAGAAGATTCAAAACACCGTAATATTTTTTACTGACAAAGACTGAGAAATAAAGCTGTTGCACACAATATTTAACACAATTGATGGTAAAGCTCACTATTTTCTGTCCTTCTGTCCATCTGTCTTCCTGCCTGAATCATAGAACCCACAGGCACACTTGAGCCCAGCTAGTCCCAGGTCACAGAGTTCTTAAATTCCTATGGATTATGTAGAAAAAGTAACTGGATGGAAAGGACTCAAAGTGCTGCCTGGCTAGAGGGTAACGGCTGCAGCCTGAGGTGGACGCTGATTTGCTCTTTGCTATTTGCAGCTGAAAGATTCAAAGGGTCACTCCTTACCCTTGAGAAGAGGAATTTAGGTGGAAACAGTAGAACCTGTTAAACCACTGTATTTTTGAAGTGTCTACCATATGGAAGGTGCAGAGAGACACCATGCCTTCCTGCAGCACAAGCACTGGAGACAGCAGTGTTGAGATAGTCTCGTTATTCCACACTGCTCCTGTCAGATGCATTAACCCAGTATTTATGTGTAAGCACTGATTTGAGCAGAGTCACTACAGAGCCTTTGCTGAAGCTGCTGCTCTGCTGCACCAAGCTATGCCCTCTCTCACTCCAGGACATACCAAAAGGTTTCTCAAATACCTTCCAGTCCCACCCCAGACACATGTACAGTCACACTCCAGAGCATATGAGCCATATCTGCAGGATTTTCAGTCCAAAATTTATGTTTCCTGTTACTAAGTGCTAGAAGCAATATTAAAAAAGCACTGAATGGCCTAATGAAATGGAGGTCTGATTCTTCAAGAGGACACTAGAGCTATCACAACCTTAACAATAATTGCATTAATAGCAATTGGATGCTTTAACCTGCTGTAATTCACTAATTGCAAACCTTGTTTCCTCTTTAAAAAAGTTGGGGGATTTTAAGGCTTCCTGAAGGGCTGTCAGTTCAACTCAACATCTGCATTTCTTTCCTTAATTCCAAAGAAGCAAGTTGGCTTTATTAATATCTCAGCATTTGCTCAGTGATGGGGGACGTGGACTGTCTCAAATCTGTCGGAATCTCAGGAAGAGGCAGAACAGGCAGAATGAGATGCAGTGTTGTCTCCTCCTTTGTCTTCTTCTTCCTTCTTCTTTCTCATTTGCTTGGTCCCTCCTGAAGCTGAGTGGCTCTCACAGGGTTGCTGGGACTCCCTCCGCATTCATGGAAAAATATTCATATAGAAATATTCATATATATATATTTTTGTACCTCTCTGTGTGTGTGTGTGTGTGTGTGTGCATGTATGCACGTGCAGATACCTCTTCTGGCCATGGTCCCGCTGCTGCACTAGAACCAGAGTGTCAAAATCCCCCTTATTCCACGGTGAGAGAAGTTCACTGAAAAACAATGGACAACCAGGAATTTTTGTCTGCATGTTAAAAAATAGTTTTGTGCCCAAAGTTGTACCCTCCTACCATTGTCACCTATGACATGTCAATATCTGCAATTCCCTTATTCCCCTCACCCTGCAATAAACCATGTGGAATGACACTTCAGAGCATGAAATTCTTCTTCCTCTCAGCCTGGGCTATACCAACCATCTCCCTTCAAGAACCTCTCCCCAGAAGCGTCTTTTTTTAGGGTGCCCCAACATACATTTCTGAGGTTTTCAGAAGAATTGCCCTCTACTGCACAACACAGATAAAAGGGAATAGTGGTGTGATACAGATCTTCCTTATTGAAGACAGATCCAGTCTTCAGATTCTTTAATGCATTTCAGCATTATTTACTCTGACATGACACAACCTGCGAAGGTAAGATATTTTCAGTGAGCTGAGATATGCATTACCTCCAGAGGACTTTGCACCTCCCTGGAATTTGCTTTTTCTGACATTTTAAAGCATCCAGGCAACATTATTTTCCACATACCTTCACTTTTTGAGCTCTGGTGGGGCTGGAACTACAAATCTAAAATGCACCAGAAAAATTCAGTCACTTTGTATGAGAGTCACAGTCCAAATTTTCAGACCAAAGAAGGGCAGGTATTTTTGCTAAATTGTTTTAATGAAGAAAATTAAATATCCATAGGGAGTCAGAATCAGTTTTGAGAGCAAAAATAAAAACAACGAAATATTAAGAAGTAGACAATAAGTCTCAGTAGGAGCTCAGGATCCACTTCTTTTCTGAAGCCTTCTGTACTAACTTCATGAAACGGCAGCTGTCCTGCAGCCAAGTCAGTCACCTCAAAAATTTGTAGGTTCAGTGCATAAGGATTGAACAGTTGTATTTGCTGTCAGCTCTCATAAACAACTGATGGTTTTCAGAAGGTCTCTAACAATGGGCCTGATCGTCATCTGATTAAAATGAAATTCTGGACAGTGAAACCTAGTCAGTGTAAAACGTCTGAGGGTCTAGCTCACTGCCCTCATGCCAATTATTGCATAAATGTGCCTTCAGGCAAATAGAAAGTTTTGTTAAAAATGTAACTGAAGAGATAAAAATAAATGGGCAATATTTTTAAACTAATTTACTCTTTTCTTTCAGTAAATACTGTTGGAGGAAATGAGGCTGCATTTGCTGAGATGGCTGTCCTTGTATAACACTTTGCTTTATTGCGTCAGTAGCATTGAACATTTCTTTGTAACCTTGGAATCAAACAGTTTGATTAACAGTGAGCCAATTGCTTCAGTCAAAACATATGATCTGGACATGGGTCTCACCAGCTCTTGTAGGAGCACTACTGCTCAGTAGTCAGCCTCCACTCATCCTGTATTTGAAAACCAATCCTACTGGCTAAATTATCTCCTCCTTTTTGTCCAGACACAGAGTTTTAAAATGACTCCTTTGATTTCCTAAGGCTTCTTCTGATTTTTTCTTAAAAGCTTTTTTCTTTGTTTGAGAGGGAAGGAGGAAGAAAAAGGGAATAGAGAATAAAAAGCTGGAGGAATGCAGACATGTAATAATGCAACCATTTCCTTGCTAGGAGGGTTTCTTAAATCTCCCTGACTCCTTCAAACGAGCAATTCATCTCTACTCCTATTGGGAAGACCAGCTGAATTTCGGTTTCAGAAAAGCCAGGCAATGCCTGTGCAAGCTGGTTCTTCCCTGGCTCAGTATAAGAGGCACCAGCACTATCGTGCCCACAGAAGCAGCCAGGCTGTCCCTGCCACCAGGTGCCACCCGCCAGGCAATAGCTCTCTGGCCCCCTGCAGCCATCTCACTGTGTGGGCTCAGAACACACATGCAAGGTTTCAATTTATGAATTTCTGGGCTAGAGGCAGAAAGTGCTGCCTAGTGAGCCACTCCAAGCACCAGAGAGAAATTGAATTTAAAAAAAAAAAGAAAAGAAAAAAGAATAAATACGCATTACATTCCTGCTTACTTGCAATCTCACCCCGCACTGTGCCGCTTTTGAATTAAGCACCTCTCTGAGAGGCAACTGTCCTATTAGCATAACGTACAGCATTAAAACATGGGGCTCTTCCCAGGGAATGCTTTATTGTGTGCATGCTTCATTTTTAATATTCATGGCCAGCTCTGTTTAGAACATCCTTTTGACAGAGGAGAGGCGCCGAGATAAGCCGTTGGGATAGTGGTTGTCCTGGAAACAGCAAGATCCACTTATTTTTAGCACTGAAGTCATCCAGTTAAACAAACTACATTAAAGGAACATTGTGATTATGACACAACAATAAAAAGATGTGTGGTGTATTTACAGTCCCCGCGACGATGTGACGCCTTGCCTTCGGCTGCTGGTCCTGGCTGCCAGCAGCCTGGCCCCTGTGCTGGCAGAGCACATCATGCCCTTTTCCTTCTGGGTGATGGCAGAAGCCCAGGAACAGCCCAAGTGGGGTGGAGGGGAAAGCACAGTGTGTGTCTCCCCTCTGCCAGGCTGCAGATGCTGCTCTCAGAAAGTAAGGAGGATCCTCCTCAAAAGTATAGCACAAAACAAACAAAGGGATACTTTTTCAGGGAGGTATGCCACCAGGAGTGCACAGATCAGACGGAGACAGGCCATGAAATGTGGGCAAACCAGGGCAGAAACAGGGAGCTGAAGATTATCTCTTAACCCTCGCTTCCTAGTGCTGATGGTCTCCAGTTGCTGGTGTGCACCACCCTAGTGACCCCAGAAAGTCTGGGAGTTCCACCCAGGAGGTCAAGCCCAAGCTCAAAGGCTAAACCACAGGCACAAGAACTACACCAAAAATGTGTTTCTCTCAAAAAGTTTCCTTCCCACCTTTGTTAGGGCAGGCCTAGATTGTAAGAAGCAGCACCCTGCTGCTGATAGTTTGATCCTTATCCTTCGGGATGCACAGCAAAGCCGCAGGTGTATGAAACCAGAAAAAGCAATGAAAGTTAACAGTAGCTTTTCCAAAGCTAATTAGGAAAAAATCTCTGGGCCACAACAAAGCTTCAGTTTAAAAGCAGTTCCTGCTTTATCTAAGCCATTTTGCTAGTTCCCTTTTCTTAGAGCACATGACAAGAAGGCCTCACATGAGATGAGACCTCCTAGCTTCAGCAAAAGCAGTGGAATTTTTAGTACCATAAAGGTCTGCTTGTCAGAGTTCGCAAAATATTATGCTCAGTTAGGCAGCACTATTTGGGTATTAAAGCACAGCTTTGACTCGTTTTGACACGCTGCTTCCAAAGTTTCAGGGGCTGTTCTACTCCCCTCTCCCTGCACAGGTTTTGGTGACATTTAGCAAAGCCCAGAAGATGTAACAGAAACATAAGAGCAAACGGGCACAGCCACCTCTAAAGCCATCAGGTGGTGGTGGCCCGCACCTCCCAGACAATACCCAACAAATCAAGTGTTCCCTGAAACTTTGTGTCCCTGAAAGAGAAAGAAAAGAGGAATGATAGAACAGGAATAAAAAGTAAGGCTCAAAAAAGCAAAGGGAAGTAAAGGAAATTGGGGTGCACCTTAAGACAAGTTTCTCCTTGACGTGGAGAAAAGGGTAACTTTGAGCTGAAGGAAGCATGTGGGGAAAGGCATAAAGACAGGAGAAGATCTGGAGCCCCAGATTACATCCGTATGGGAGAATTTCTAGTCAGAAAAAAGGACTGCAAGAAGGCTTTGATATATGCAGCAAATCTGGCCATTAGACTCTGTAGCATCTATAGTTCTGCAGGTTCATCTCCTTGAAACTGTCCAACGCCCCTACCCCTTGTCAATGACGAGGCTTTTCCTTAGACCAGAGTGGAATTTGGGTGTGAAGCCGTTGAGAGACAGAAAACCCAAACCCAGTGCCCTTCCAGATAACATCTCTTAGCCTTTTCTGCGCAGAATACAGAAAGTTTCAAGTAAAAGCACCCAAGAAAGATGGGCATAGCCACTCCCTGTGGGCAAAACTGGAGGGATTCAAAACTTTGCTGTGGTTGTCAGATCATAAAAAACAAAGCGCATACCTGAAGTTCATCCTAACCTATTCATGGCTGTGGAAAAATGACTCACTGCAAGTTCAGTGTCTTCCTGGCACCAGTTAAAGTGGCTATTATAAATTCATCCAGGCAGAGTTACTGTTCTTGGAGCAGCTATTCTAACACGAGTTTCTCTCTCTGCTTCCAAGTAACAGCTCACTCCCAAAATAATTTTGAAGAAAAATCTTTGCTTCTTTCTTCAGCGTGTGCCTGCCATTGTACTGTTGGTCCTCCACTGGTGGGAAATGAGATGGCCTCCTGTAAGCAGAGACAGCTGGTGAGGAGGGGGAAAGAGACACAAGGTTTTCTGATCACTGCATACAATTCCTGAGGGACTCTGACAACACCTCTTGACACATAGCACTGTCATCTTCGGTATTGATGATGCCAGCAGGGATTAGATTTCACATCCATCATAGTGTTAATGCTGTAGAAAATGAGATCCTAATGCTTCAATTTATTTGGCTCTAGCTTTTGTAAGACATTTTTGCTGTAGTAATGAACTGGCCATTGTATAGCTCTGCTATCAGCAGGATGGGCTGCCAATGGCTCGGTGGCATGCTGTGACACTGAGACTTAGCAGCGGCTCTCCTTGGGCTGAAGGAGGTTATCTGTCATTCTGCCCGGAGGAGGTCACCAAATCCTCTCCATCCTCCAAGTGGATGCAGGCATTTAGCACTGCTTGGTTGCCTCCCAGGAGAGGGGTCACAGACCTACCCCATCATTCACGTGCACATGCTGCCTGAAAATCAGGGCTTATATGATGACATTGCATTAAGAACAGCATCCCACGAGTTCCTGCAGTCTTGCTGAGTGCATGGCTGAAGCCCTTGGTGCAGGCATGAAAGACTCAGTGTTCACAACTTCATGTTAATCCAGTAACTATCTCCCCACCAGCTCTGACTTCCTCAGGTAACTTCAAATGCCTCTGGGCCAAGAATTCCCCCTTGTCACCCCCAGGAATGTGCTTCTGGGCATAAAAGGCCTTAAGCAAAGCCAAACCGCAGCTCTGCTATCTCATTTTGTGGCTACAACTATTTGCTTTAAGTGGGTTTTTTCTTTCTCTCTTTTTTTTTTCCCCATTAAAAATGGTGCTTATTTTAAAACAACAATTTCTGGGTAAATCCTCTCTCCCCAGTTTTTAGGTACTTTCTCCCATTAAAAAATTCTTATTTTGCATCCTGTGTGCCTTCTTTTTCTCCTTGTGTCACTTACCTATTTTTCCACTCTGTCAGACAGAGCTGGGGGAACTAAAAAGAGGGAAATAAACACAAAAATGAGGGAGAAAGGAAAGCACCCTTTCCAGTATTTTTATTGATTTGAACTCACCCTATATATATATATTTTTAAATCAACCCCCTGATAAGATGCATTTAAAGCTATTTCATTTTTTAAAGCTATTTCTCATATGCTCCTCCCTTCCTACTTTCATTGCTTTAGCTCAAACAACTGACTGCCCTGGCATAAAGCTTTGCTGGGCTCTGGCTCCTCAGTCGGGGGCAGCAGCACTGAGGCCGGCAGACTGCCCTGTGTTCAACACTGTGCCCAGGTGTTGCCATGCTCAGCAGGGCTTTTTCAGCTCCCAAAAGCCGTGTCAGAGGGTGGTCACTGTCAGCCATGAGTAGCCACAGCTGGAAGTTCAATGCCTGACCTAGGAGTTGCTGGTCAATCCATTAAGCCATGCTTTCTTCCTACAATCAATTTTTTAAATATCTCGGCTTTTGAGTCAAGATGACTGTGTTAGCTCTAACACATAAATAGAAGGATGAGCAAAGAGCTAAATTTACCTTTTTCATGCACTTGGGCAAGGGGAGGGGACACTGTGGAGCACAGTGGCCTCCGTTACCAGGCCAACCCTACCCCTAACCTAACCCCATTTACATAGAAACAAACAAGCAAACATGGAAAGAGAGAAGGATTCTTTCCGATGGTATCTTGCGTTTTCATGTGGTGAGTCAGAGATAAAATCATCTGGAGGGGAGCACACAAGCTCTTTCAAATCTCCCTTTTGAGGAGCTGTCTCCAGAAGCCTTGGTTTTATTCTGGGATTTCCAACAGGAGTGCACAGTACTGTCATGTCCTGCTTGCTTTGATAACTGGAGGGGAGGTGAGAAAGGTAAACCACGCGCCCATGGGGACCCTTTGATGGCTGGGATATTGCCACATTACCTTGGGAGGGCAGCCTCCTTGCTGATGAAAATCTGCCCAGCTTCAAAGGACCTCTGCTGTTTTCCATCACCCGGGAGCACAGGCCAGCCAGATTAGGGTGGGGAGAAAAAACCTGATATCCACTACACCAAGGGCATCCCACCCAGGCACACACACATTGCCAACCCAAGGGCACAGGAGCCCTGTGGGAAGTGAGGATGCCAGCCTTGCAAGCAGCCACTCGGATGCCCTTTCACTCTCTGGTTTAGGTTGCAACGGGAGAGTTGCTGGCACCAGCCACACGCTCCAGCCCCCAAGTGACAGTGCTGCAGTGAGCTGCCTTCAGGTGCCGGGCAATCTGCCATCCCACAAGAAAACAAACACAAAGAATGCGAGCCACCACTTCAGCAGCCCCCGCACAATGGAGTTACCCCAACCATATGGAAGAAATTACTTTTTCCTGCCAAGAGCAGTCCAAAAGACATGGATCTTTCAGTGGGTCGCAATGCAAACTTTCGTCTGATTTTTGTTATATTTTAATAATAGACTTCAAAAAATGCAAGGCACTTCCCTCCTTGCTAACGTTTCCTTTCCATTTAAGTAGAACTAAAGGCTGCTGGTGCTAAGTGTATGTAGGAAGCAAAATGCATCCTCCCTTCCCCAAAAACCGCTCCTATTCATTTTGTAGGCCAAAAACTCTACTCTGAGGAACTCAGGTTAACTTCCCTTAATCCTCACATTCCAGAGTGAGTTAACAATTAGAGTAGGATGGGGGCAAAACAAATAAAAAGGCAAGCTAAAAGCTATCAAATACATACGTGTGCATATGTGAGGGTGTGTTTATAGCTATATAAATCTCTGTAAAAGATACCATTTTTCTGATTACCCAGAAACTGGTCAAGTGCCTGGAAAATATTCTTTCCAAGTTTTCAGACCGGCCTCTGAAACTGCACAAACAAATTTTGTCCCATTGGAGTTCGTGGAATAATTTGTGTTTGGCTTGGAACTGGTCTGCTGTATACACATGAACTCGTACGTGCAGATACTTGTCTGAGTCTGTGAGCCAGGTAGATATCTGTGTAAATTTCTTATTTGCGTGCAGTCTTGTCCAGCTGGCCCACAGCATTTGTGTAGGCTGTACAAGCAGACAGAATTGCTGTATGTGCTCTTGCCTTTCCTGCCCATTTAGCCAAAAATTCTCTCTTTCAGGCATGCTGGACTCTACTCCTCTCACGAGATTAAAGCACGCAGTCACATCATCTGAATTCATCACAGGAGGGAGACAGTAGCCAAGTGTTCGTCCCTAAGGGCCCAGTCCTACTCCAAATTGTGCTTGGGGCTGGGACAAGCTCTCAGGGACGAGCTCTCAGGGCAATTGCACGGGGCCTTTGGACTTGCAGGGTCTCATTAGAATAAGGCAGGGAGCAGGCCACACCAGTCAAAATGAGGGCTAAGACAGGACTAGCCCATGGCTTGGACACTGCCCAGGGTCACCCAAGACACTGTTTTCACCTTGTTACTCCCTATTAATTGTCCCAAGGTCAAACAGCCCACAATATCAGGCAGGGATTTGGGGAAGAACTTGTTCAATAAATGGGTCTGGGGCTTTGTTAGCCCACTAAATCTCAGTCATGCACCAATACATCTCAGGAGGCTCACTGTGTGACCCAGAGCATCTCCAAGGGCACTGGCATGTCAGAGCTTCTTCAAGGGTGCTGCTGTTCTAACTGCATGTTAAACAGCATGGAAATGGGAGGGTTTGCAGGGAAGAAAGAGATAATACAAGGTACAAGCACAAGCAAAGCCCTTTCAGGAAAAAAATGCGAGGGCCAAGCTGCTGATGGGGTAAAAGAGGAGGGAACAGCAGGCAAAGATTATCACATACTAGGCAGGGGAGGGTATAAAGGAAGCAAACCCTGTAAAATTATAACATGCTCAAAAGAGACATTTGTTTGACTTCCTTTTTAAGTGGCTAAATTTTACCTGCTGTCTCTTTCTGGCTTCTTGTTAACTCCTGTGACACCGATTGATGGAGACACAGAGGATTAACTTGGAGACAACGCATCGCAAACTTCAGCCTCTCTGTAACCATTTAAGCAGATAACTGGTTTTATGTAGGGCAACTGGTGGGGAAAATGTGTCAACATTTTCTTTCCTGCTTCCTTTGAGTGGTAAGCTGAGAAGCAAGAACACTTCAGACCCTGAGAGCTTGGCTTCCCTTCCCCCTGCACCAGGATTTCCTGGGTCGCCCCCACAAATGCCAAAAGCCCTTGCCAGGCAGCAGCAGGAAACCAGAGGCATCTCCCAGAGTGGCAAAAGCTGATTCTTACCTGCCTCAGGGCAAAGAGGGAAGAGAATTAAAGCAATTTGATCCCTTCTGCTGTCCAAAACAGGCAGCTGAGTGCTTTATGTGGCAGCTAGTTCCTTGGATTTATATAGTGTGCATAGTGAAAAAATATGTTAGTCCCATTTGCTTTACTGGGCTTTGCCAGGCCGTGAGTGTGGCTACCTGGCAACAAGTAAACCTCCTCAGATCCCATGCAAAATGAAACATAAGCTCTAGGATACAGTCTGGAGCATGTTTGGAGAGCAGGGCAAAGATCAATGTTCTTAAATGATCTAAAATGCCACTCAGCAAACTAGAAAGCTTTTTCCTGAGTCATCAGGAGCAAACTCACTTGCTCCCTTCAGACTCCTGCAGAAAGCAGCAGATTGTCTTAACACAGATTTTGTCAGGAACCTGGCTGTGCCACCAGGACACGGCAGCCAACAGACCTTGGTGCTCTGCTCATGCAGGAGGACAGCAATGTGGTGGGACATCCTTTCCAGCCAGATCAGAGCTCTGCAGCACAGCTTCCAGGCGTGCCAGCACTGAGGAGGGTCAGGGCAGGCCGGGCACACGCCAGAGCTGCCTTTGGAGAAAAGCTGGGGATGCAGAAACCGACAATAGCTCTTGGGCTGCTCCAGCCTGGTCGTTCCCAACATCTTCAGTGCTACAGCAACCTGAGGAGTCGAAAGAGTCCCCTCAGAATCGTTTTGTCGGGAGGAAGGAAGGGGGGGTTGCGGTTTCCCACACCCCAGCTGGTGGCCAGAGCAGTTGCCACCAACCCTGCTTGTGTTCCCTGCTCTAGGGAGCAGGATGAGAAGGTGTAAAGGTCCAGTTGAACCGATGTGAGAAGCCAGATCGGAAAGGCAGCAAAAACTACAACAAAAGGGGGTCAAAAACCAGATTTGAACCATCTCCATAGTCCTTTTTACAATTAAAGCAAGAGAATGGAGCAACTTCACCCTCCAGGTGTCCAGCCTGCTGCCCTGTTGGCTCGTGGTTGGCAAGTCTGGTGACTCAGTAATCTGTTTGCCATGAATTTTTTTAACCAGGAACATAATTTAATTCCCTTTAAGGAGATCAAAACCAGGAAACATTTAAGTAGGACTTCCTGCTCAGTGTGAAATACAAATTCTTTTCATCATGGAAAGCAAACTGAGCTTAAACAATAGTAAATGAAACTGGTTATGCAATGAAGTTGTAGGGAGATCAAAGCTGATTTTGGCTTTTAATTAAGATAACAAGGTACCTGGATTAAGGAAGCCAGTGGTAACCCACCTCCTTGTTACTTGAAGGAACACAAACACTTCCCCATTAACTCAGTGCGTACGCACAAGAAAATGAGGCAGCAGAAGAGTTTGCCTGTACTTACAGTCAAGAATTGAAACTGGGGAAAATCCTATTTGCATTTATCTACATCAGATACCGTTTCTTCAAGAAGAAAGAGGATCTCATGAATTCTACAAAATATTACCCCTGCTGCCATCTGTATCTTCTGCTCACTTCTGCCACATATCCCTTAAATACATGTCCTTAATGTATTGCCAGGTTGTCTGTCTACACAAAACCCTGCTGTTCCTTTTCCACTCATGGGGCTGTCTGAAATCCACAAGCTTGTAGGTAGCTCCAGGCAGGAAGAAAAGTCAGTGCAGGGCTTAGGTAGTTTTTTGCCAGCAGCTTTGTTTATTTACAAAGGAGAGACAAAGTTCTGTGTTACACAGCAGGAGTCAAGCCACAGGAGAGGGTTTCTCTGTTTCCAACCTCCCCTGCTGTTTTGGCCAAGCCCCCCACCCAAAAGCCCCCTCTCTCTGGGCTCTTCCCAGGGCCACACACTGTGCTTGCTGAGACGTCTGCCTTTGTCTGGTCATGCACCCACTCCACACTTCTCCTCCTGAGCTGCCTGGCTTCACAACCACATTCACCTCTTCCCAAAACAATCCCGTGCCAAAGTTGCCCTTCCTAGAGCATTCATGTTTGTGAGGAAAACGAATGCATGGTTTGGGCAGAGACCTCTGTGCAGTGAGGAGGTTTTGAGATAGCCATTATTTTGCTGCCTGCTTTCCCAAGCTGATTGCAGGGGCTTTTTAAAGGAAAAATCTGAGAATGGGGGTTAATCTGGGGTCTACCTTATTAGTAAAGCCATAAAGCCTTTCAGGAAAACCCTACAGAGCAGGCTGGGGCTGAAGCCAGTAGGTTTCTGTAGAGGCTCAGAATATTTATAGGAACATGTCAGGAGTGAGTACTGCTGCGTGGCTGTCGGAGATGGAACACAGTTTAGCTTGGCTAGCACCACAGGACTGTTGGAGGGTTTTATCTCTTCTGCAAGGTTGCATGCACCATCCATATATTTCAGTAGTGGGTGTACTGCTCCTAAGAGCCTTGAAGTAATGGTTCATTAAGCTGGCAGGGATGTTATCATTTTCCATAAAATTTGATAGGATTTTCCAGAACTTGTGATCCTTCAGTGTAATGCATTCTTGGCATCTTGTTGGTAAACAGCCATCTTGGGCCCCATGAGAATTCTCTGCAGAAGCTATAGAAAGGTTTTTAACATGCATTTTTATTTATGGCAATGTCAAGTTCCTCCCACAATGTGATTGGGGTGGGGATTCAGAACATATTTCTGGGCTTCATTCAATTTCCATGCTCCTTTTCCCAGTTGCTTTTGCAATCATATTGTTTACTCAGTCTTAAGTGTAGTTTAGCCTATACTTATACTACCACATGACACAGACCCACAGGGAGGGGACAGTTGTCAGAGAAAAACTGCTTTGGAGCTTGAATGCATATGTCTTCTCTTTGATTAATTAAGCTACGTTAGTTGTTGAAAAGTAAGGCTTGTCCCTCTTAAACCAACTTGCAGCTATTTAATGGAAGGACAGGATTGTCACGTCCCTACAGCTTGGTCTGCAACGATACTTTAACCTCTGTCATGGCATAAAGGTACTCCTGTGTGTTTGCCTTGCCCATCCTTGGTGCAAATGCTGAACCTTTTTAGTGCAGGACTTCTCTGTGAAGGAAACCAGGCTGTCTGTTTCTGCCCTGTCTTGGGAAGAGCTATCTCCCATCTCTCAAATTCCATTCAGTCTATTTGAGCAAACATGGTGCTTATTCACAGCCTGATTTGTAGTCTGCCTAAGTTAGTGGGAGCCTTGCAGTGAGCTTGGGATCTGGTACTTACCAAAGACCCAGGAGCAGCAACAGGTGACTGAAGTCTCCTGTTTAATCCCAGAGAGCTGGCAGAGGCAGGCCAACCTTCCCTATGCTTCACTGTTCATCTGTGAACACCTCCTTTCACCTTGAGAGGACACATCACTCTATAAACTTTCTGGGACTTCAGCCCTTGTGCCGAGTCTCAGTAAAAAGTGGGTGCAGTGATGGTTTAGTAGGGATTCTTATAATCTCAAATTAAGTATGGAGACCTCCTGTAATACCATTCTCAACCCTGCCTATCTCAAGATGCAGACCCTTCCCTCACACCCTGAAGGGAGTCTTTGGGAAGTAAATCAGTGCCATAACTTCGGAACAGTTGCAGAACAAGCAGCTTGATGCCTGTTCACTGAAAAGAACATTTCTCCCTCTCCATTATTTGAGCCTGACAGTGTATCCATTTCCAGCACCACCAACAGGCAGGTCGCCTCCAGCGTCTGCATTGAGTCATATGATATAATCATCTGAACTCAAACAGAGAATGTGTCCTTCACCTCATAACGAGCAGGCACTGACTTTGAACCACTGTCCCAAGGATCTCTATCTCACTGTCATTTCTCTGAATCATCTAAGCATGCTTATTCTGTCCCTTACCAATGAAGTTTTGCATTTTATTACTACAAAGCATTCGTACTGGAAAAAAAAAAACTCAAAAAAAAGAGATCCAGGCTGAAAACATCACAGCCAAACAAGAGAGATGTTTTTAAACATCCCCAAAGCAACATCTTTGTGTTGGAGAATAACAGGACTTCCAGCAACGCGGGTGTCTTCGTGCAGAGCCTCATGAATAACCAAATCACAGATCAATACAGGCCACAGTGTGCCTTACTCATTAGCATGCTGGGAGCTGGGATCTCAGAGATGATATCAAACACCAGCCCCCACATCCCCTGAACAGAGCCTACTGATAGGGCAGTGTGTGCTGCCAACAGTGAGTCATTCATCACTCGGTCCTGGTTTCACAACAGCATGATTCAGTGTTTGTAAAGGAAAGTCCTGACTGCAAACATTGCCCTCATTCATCCCCTGTTAGCTTCCTTGCAACATACAGCATAGATTGTGCTCTGCTCGATATTTGCCAAGACAGTAAATCAGTGGAGGCTGAGCATCCTCTGGTAATTCTGAGATATGTGGAAAACAAGAGCAATCTGGAGGGGCATCATGCAGTAAAGCTATTGCCCTTGGTCTGTTGGACACTCATCCCCTCCACACTGCCTCCAAGTCAGCTGCAGTGGAGAACTACGCTTGAGTGCTGTGCTTGCTGAAGTCTGGCATGAAGCTGAAGCATAAATTTTAAGGCATAAGATGAATTTTCTAATTGCCATTCCTACAGGTTCAGCCTACGGATAGGGAAGAAATTAAGCAATGCTATGCCCTTCCTGTCTTCAGTTTCCATCAGCTGCCATGCTGTGACTGCAGACTGACAGTTTTGCTGATAAGGCAGAAAACAGAGTGAACTCACCTTCCTTTTCCCTAACCATATTAGCTTCCTCTTGCCAGCAAGACAGAAAAACTAGTTTTTGTCAGCCAATGCAATGTGCTCAGAGTGTCTCAGAATACAGATATGCTGATCAAAGAGAGACCTCTATAAGAGAGGAAGGTCAGCTCTACAGGGTCAGCACAATTGGTGTGGTTAGGCTGTGCTTAAAATGACATGAGATGTAGGAAGCCAGAGAGGGATAGGGAGATGCAGGCAGTCTCTCCCCTGTGCATGGTTCATTAGGCTGAGGGGAGATTTAGCCCCTAATCAGTCTTCTGATCCTCCTTAAGACCATCTACTGCTCTGCTTGCTGTTTCTGTAATTTTCCTGTTGGCTTTCCTACAGACCCCTGTGTTGGGCAGCAAAGCAATTAAGGTAAACGTGGCATCAGCTCATCCAGTCTTCTCCTCATATCCAGGTTATGTCCAAATCCTAGATTTGATTCGAACTGTAATTTGAAAATCTGAGTGAAATGTTTTCTAGTAAGTAAGTAATTAATGAAGGTATTTTCTATTTTTCTTATTTT